>VDFB02190070.1:0-22674 GCA_007258455.2 Sequoia sempervirens
AATTATTAGAAAAATTGTGCATCAACTACATACTGTTAGCTAACTTCTCACCATAGCGATTTTAAAAATACTAAAAAAAAGTTCACCGTGCCAGGGACGTACAATAGTTGCTATGTTATGTTTTTCTGAAAAAAACAAAACCAATTTGTGTACGTCCCTCTTTTGAACCCATTAATCTCAACCATTTTCAAAATAAATTAGTCATTTAGAAAGTAGACATGGAGCATTTTGATCCTTCTTTTTGTTCCAACTCAAAATTCTGAGTGTAACTATCCTCAATTTCACATCCAAGGTCAATATTTCCTGATTTCAAAAAAAAAGTGGCCACTTAAGCCCCCTTTTTAGGAACCATCTTTGTGTACTTACTCGACTACCAAGAGCTTCATCCCTTCTATCAAGCCATTTCCTTCTCTCTTTAGCTCCTATAGGTTCTAGATCTTGACCAAATGTGACCCTTTGCAATGTTAGTTTTAACAATAATAACTCTATTTGTGATCTCCACTCATGATAGTTATATGGAGAACTAAGAGTACAACTTTTGGAAAATCCACATTGATACAATTAGATATTAAAAGAGAGGAACACCACTTAACCTTCATGATGCAATACAAGGTGGAGGGAGACCTCAAACAACTCAAATTGATCATATTCAAACAAGGTAATAACCTTCAACACACAATTCTTTCAAATTGTCCATAGACAACACCTTTAGGCTTCTAGGTCTCAAAAATAATCAAATGGACCTAACTTAGTGAGAAGGTTGTACAAGGCCAACAAAACACCAATTTAGACTCTCAACAAAGCCCCAACCAAAATCCCAACCAGTTACAAGAGCATTCTTTGTGCCACCATTGAGAACAATAACCTAACCCTACAAAGGCTACTTGAATTAGCCCATTTTTCCAAAAGAAGTACCTTCAAAACACTTTGTCTACACAAAAAATCTTTTGAAAGTATTGAGATATGTGTCAAAACATAATATTCCACAATTTTTTTTTCTGATTCAAGGCTTCTACATGACTGATCCATGAAACCCTCCCTTCACACTCCAAAACACAAGGGTTTAATGAAAAACACACCTACAAGGCTCATCCAACTGAACTAATGCCTCAAACTGATCATAAGTAGTCTACACATACCTAAATAACCCTTACATGGGTAACTCAATCAACATTTCATCATAACCTTTACTTGGTAATTCATTTTCGCAAGCAAATTGCTCTACCCAGCCCTAGGGAATCACTTCCAAGCAACCAAAACATTTGACTATGGCTCCTAACATATTTGAAAATTTATCCTAATAGAATATGTGTTATTCCTTCGAGTAACAAGTCACAACAGTAGGATGAATGACCTCTACATTAAATAAATTTTAAAACTAGACCTTACTAGCCTGTTATAGGCAGTCACAAAAACTTGAGGAGATCTTCCTCTAAAATTAAGTAAAAACTCTCAAAGTGAACACAATGCAAGTTAGAACATGCCACTATAGTCTCCAACCAATTTTAGATTAAATATTTCCTGTACGGGTCTATACAGAGTAAGAAATATCAAAAAATACATGAAATCTGCTAAAAACTTTGGTATTTTATTGGAATTCCTTCACAAAGATGATCAACAACCAATGTTTGAGCTCTTTGAGGCCTTATATATCAAATACATTTGAATTCAAATGAATCCAATGTACTCAACCAACTTTTTAACTTCCTAGACCCTTAATACTCCCTAATATGCTCTTTGATTACTTTTGTTTAACAACATTTTGCAATTTTAAGTGATTTATTGATCCCTAAATAGAAATGGCCACACAAAACCCAAAATTACATAAAGGATGGTCTTTTTAGACCTTATTTGGATTGAATAAACTCAAACCACACTAACTACCTCTTAACTCACTTTATGACCACCTTGATTCACTTTGTTGCATTTCACCAAGTCAAGTTATGCATTAAGGGTGTAGGTGCTCTTGCACCATACAACCCCACTGGAAAAAACTCATGCCTCATGAGTTGAGGCTGGTACCAACTCCACCATCCTTCATACATGCTCCCCTGGTTCATAACACTTTGTTATTGTTCCATGCTTTGTGTTCTTGTAAACTGCCCTGCACCTTGGACTGTATTGGCACTTGGACAAGTCTTTATATTTACCTTTAGACCTGATGTCTATTCTTTTCCCATTCCTTGTTCCAAGTTTGCTCATCTTTCTGCACTTGTACCTATACACAAACACATGTTAGCAATCCCCTATACTGACTTCTTCCTTATGTCATTCCCATGCTTGTAATTGTCCCTGAGTTCTTGCATACCCTGCTCTTTCCTCCCTGTCATCAATCCTAATTTTATTGTCCCTTTAGCATCTTGTGACATTAGGTTGTCAAATCTTTGTACCATTGTATTTGCAGGTTTTGTCAACTTTTCAACCTTGTTCCCACTTATAGGACATTCTATGGTCCCCACCACAACACTTTCACACAAACTCAGTGCCATTACCTTCTTTGTTGTTGTGTCAACCTTTATACATGTTGTCCCTGTGTTCTCAATCTTATGACAAGTTTCCATATCAGAATTATTGGTTTCCTTTACAACATTTATCAAATTTTTCTTGCCACACATTATTACCTTTTCTTTACCATTGACATCTTCTACAAGTGGAGTTAAAACAAAAGAACAATCGTCTTTCACTATGGTGTAGGTATTTTCCCTTCCATCATACAAAGCTCGCCTATTATATTGCCATGGTCTACCTAGGAGTATGTGACAAAAATCCATAGGTAGGATATCACAAACAACACTATCACTATAACCTCCAATCTAAAAATCAACCACTGTCTTTCAATTCACCAATAAAGACTGACTATCATTTAACCATGACACTTTGTAAGGCAATTCATGAGGTATTATTTTTAAATCTAACTTATTCACCATCTCAATAGACACCATGTTCTTTGTTGAACCATAATCAATGACAACTCTACATACCTTGTCTCCACACTTACAATTAGTTTTGAAAAGACCCTTCCTTTGAAATGGTTCTACCTCTTTTGATGCCTTCAATATTGTTTTCCTCACCATCAACATCTCCGCTAATTTAAGATCAACCCTCTTACTTGTAGAATGATTGATTTTACACTCCTCCTCTTGAACCAATTGTGCTCTCCTATCAATCCCTTTTTCACCACTTGAAGAACTACCAACTCTTTCAGGACATTTCCAAGATGGATGACCAAATTCATTGCATGTGTAACATCTCCCTGTAAAATCATTAGAACTTATACCAGCACTAAACCTTCCTCTACCTCTAAAACCACCTCTAGTATCAATACCTTATTCCTTACCCTTATTTGCTCCTTCTTTTTCTTCCAATGGCTGCTTTGGTGTAGAAACTATTCCTCTTCCTTTTGCACTAGGAACACCTTTTCCTCTCACTAATTTCTCTTGTCTCCTCTTAAGTTTCTACTCCACCCTGATTACTAATTGAAAACATTCTTCCATAGATTTGGGGTTAGCAACCACAAGTTCATCTTGAATATTAAATCTTAAACCACCTAGATACCTAGCTACCTTTTCAGACTCATCCTCATCCCTTCTAGATCTTATGCTTAATTTATAAAACTCATCAACGTAGGCTTTAACATCTAGTTCTTTCTGTTTCAATCCTTGTAACTTTTTATACAACTGAACCTCATAGTCCTTTGGAAGAAACTTACCTTTCAAATTCTATACCATCTTGTCCCATGAAGTGATCCTTGATTTTCCTTGATTTCTTCTCTTTTCTTGCTCATAAACCCACCAAAGAAGAGCATGTCCTTTTAGATTTGTTTTTTCCACCTTCACCATTTGTTCTTCTGAAATCTCTTCACTCTCAAAGTAATTATCCATAGCAGCAATCCAATCAAGTAATTCCTCTTCATTTAAATTACCACCATAAATCGGAAGATAAACTTTTACCTTTATTGATTCACCTTTCATTGATTTGAGCATCTTCACCATTCTTTGATCTTCAGGGTCTAGTTTGTCTTCAAAATCTTCATAGTATTCATCCTCCTCTTCTATTTCACTTTCTTCATTCACTTCTCTCCTTTTCCTTGTCTCCAAGGCAACAAGCCTTGCCAAAAATGCATTATGAGATTCTAGAAGCTTAGCATGCTTCTCTTTCAGGTCCTGCAACTCTCTAGTATCACCAACACCTTTGGGAGGCATCCTTTCAACCTTGACTCTTCACCTTCTATCTTCAAACCTTCAAAATACAAATCAAAAGATCTTCTCCCTGATTCTCTGATACCACTTTGATGCAATACAAGGTGGAGGGAGACCTCAAACAACTCAAATTGATCAGATTCAAACAAGGTAATAACCTTCAACACACAATTCTTTCAACCTATCCATTGACAACACCTTTAGGCTTCTAGGTCTCAAAAATCATCAAATGGACCTAACTTAGTGAGAAGGTCATACAAGGCCAACAAAACACCAATATAGACTCTCAACAAATCCCCAACCAAAATCCCATCCAGTTATAAGAGCATTCTTTGTGCGACCATTGAGAACAATAACCTAACCCTACTAAGGCTACTTGAATTAGCTCACTTTTCCAAATGAAGTACCTTCAAATCACTTTTTTTGCACAAAAAATCTTCTAATAGTCTTGATATATGTGTCAAAACATAAGATTCCACAATTTGTTTGTTGATTCAAGGCTTCTACATGATTGATCCATGAAACCCTCCCTTCACACTCCAAAACATAAGGGTTTAATGAAAAACACACCTACAGGGCTCATCCAACCAAACCAATGCCTCAAATAGATCATAAGTAGTTTGCACATACCTAAATAACCCTTACATGGGAAACTCAATTAGTATTTCATCATAACCTTTACTTGGTAATTCATTTTCATAAGCAAATTGCTCTACCCATCCCTAGGGCATCACTTCCAAGCCACCAAAACATTTGACTATGGCTCATAACATATTTGAACATCTATCCTAATAGAATATGTGCCATTCCTCTAAGTAACAAGTCACAACAGTAGGAGGAATGGCCTCTACATTAAATAAATTTCAAAAGTAGACCTCACTGGCTTGTTATAGGCAGTCACAAATACTTGAGGAGATCTTCCTCTAAAATTAAGTAAAAACTCTCAAAGTGAACACAAATGCAAGTTAGAACATGCCACTATAGTCTACAACCAATTTCAGATTAAATCTTGCCTCTATGGGTCTGTACAAAGTAAGAAAAGATCAAAAAACACATGAAATCTGCTAAAAACATTGGTATTTTATTGGAATTCCTTCACAAAGATGATCAACAACTGATGTTTGAGCCCTTTGAGGTCTTATATATTAAATACATTTGAATTCAAATGACTCCAATGTACTCATCCGACTTTTTAACTTCCTAGACCCTTAATACTACTTAATCTTCTCTTTGATTACTTTTGTTTAACAACATTTTGCATTTTTGAGTGGTTTATTGATCCCTAAACACAAATGGCCACACAAAACCCAAAATTACATAGAGGATGGTATTTTTAGACCTTATTTGGATTGAATAAACTCAAACCACACTAACTACCCCTTGACTCACTTTATGACCACCTTGATTCACTTTTTTGCATTTCACCAAGTCAAGTTATTCATTAAGGGTGTAGGTGCTCCTGTACCACTTCACAATATAGGAAATTAACCCCTTTCTCCTAAACAAATTTATACTTTTTTGCAAATTTACAACAATGTATCCAAAAGTACCAAATCAGCTTCAAACTGAAATTATGAAATTCTAGAAATAAATCTACAAAAAGTACATGAGTAGAACTGAAGTGCTCCTAAATACCTTATTGATGTTGTAAATTTTGGGGAAAACGGAGATCAAAGCAAAAAGATATGAGCTCAAAGGTGAAAATAGAAGATCTGGCTTCAACCTAGTAAAAATGGTACAAGACTACAATTTTTTTTTTAAAACACTTTTACCACTAGAAAATTGAGCTCTCTAACTTTCCAGTAATATTTTGTTTCAAAAAAATTGGCCTCTGTATGAAAAAGTTATTCAAAAATGAAAAAAGGGCCTATTTTAGGGCCTATGGGGGCAAAATCAAGTCTAGGGCAGACTAATTGGGCACAAAAAGTCAGCCCTTAGGGCTAGCGGCAAGTCACTGATGTGACCAGGGGCATAGGAGGTAGAAAAAATATGAACCTACAGTTTATACCCACATACAAAGGTCGGATTTTTCAAAATTTACAATAGCATTGAGAACAAACCCGTCAACATTTTTTCAAGGTTTGAATATATGAAAAATTTTAATATAGTTGACAACAAACAAAACTTATAAAATTATAAACTGAATTTTATTGATAGGTCGACTCTTTTACCCATCGGCCTCCTAAATATATTTAAACAAAGCTTTTAAAACAAAATTTTTAATATTTAAAAAAAAATTGAAAAGCTGATACAACTCATTCAACCAATAATTAGTGTCTGCATACCATGCTTGAAAAGATAGTGATGTGACCTGACCAGATGGCTAATGATGCATACAATGCAGACCAGGGTACGTGTGCTGAAAAAGGCATATGAAATGACAAGTGACCAAAGGTATCAGCGGTGACAGATTTGACCGATGTCGATGACTGATGTAGAAGGTACTTATGATGTAGGGAATCTTGCACAATATGCCTTGACAAGAATATATCACAAGAACTTTAAAAACCCTGATTTTTAAAAAATAATTTTCCTGAATCATTAGAATTTTTTTGCCCATATAAATAATTTTTTTACCCCAATATTTTCATCAAACCGTAGACTATTTTTAAAAAATATATTTTGCAAAAATAGAAAAATCATACCACCTGGGTGGGTCGTACAGTTGCCTATGAAAAAAAATCCTCAAAAACAACTTTACTTGAATATGGTTGAATTTTATATCAAAATTCATCTCTTGGCTTTCTTGATCTCAACCATGAGGTCCTTGAAACCCAAACAATGCACCCAAAAAAATCTTCAAGCCAACATGAAATCCTCAGATTTGGGAAGCAATCTACAACACTAGAGCTCTAATACCATGTGGTAGCTAATGGTGACTCCCCAACACCCCCAAGAATAGTTGCTAGACCAAAATATCTTCCACAAGAGAGAAAATGGCAAGAAAGATTGCTTCAACAATGCAATATTGAATATTGGTTGAATATGCATCTTGAATATAAATGTACATGAGATTCCTTGCTTATAAAGGCAAGGTAGAGAGATAGGATTAGACAAGATCATGAGAAGTGTCTTAATCCTATAACATGAGATAACTAACAAACTAACTACCTAGGAATCAAGCATTACTAGCTAGATAAGATAAGTTCTAGAAAAGCCAACTAAGACTTCTAGAAAGAATCTTATATCCTAAGTAAACTTAATCATGTAAATATGTCCCCTAGTTACCTAGTGAGTGAATTAGCTAGGTACAAGACATATATTCACACTAACACCAATAGGAACCTTCCCCAAAGTGACACGTAAACAATCAAGGTGTGGGGAGTTTTGTTAACAAATGAAAACTAATGAAACATGGGTAATTAATTAACCTTGAGATAATGGATATCACTCTCATGCCTTGAGTGCTTGTATAGGTTAAGGATGATTGAGGAAGACAAACCGCTCAAGAAGCATAATACTTGCAAGATCAAGTACCCTCATTTTTATGAGAGGATACTCAATTCAACGTTGACCCCACGTGAGTGTTTGCAATGAAACTCCCTCTCTAGCTCTCTAATATCTAACCCTAGTGTAGTTTGAGTAGCACATGAAAGATGATGTATTCCCTTCCATGTACCTTTGTTAGTTATGTCATTAGTCAATTTTTCCTATGAGAATTTCTTGTGTAATTTTATTGGTGATTTTTCCCAATGAGGATCCTTTTGTATGACATTGGTGAGTTTTCCCAATGTGGATTTGTGATGTGACATTGGTGAGCTTTCCCAATGTGATTTGTGATATGTCATTTGTGTCTATACCAAATGAGGACTTGTATTCGGCCCTATTTGTATTTGATCCATTTTTTGATATTGGATGAGAGTTATATATGATGTGTATATTGAGTGTATACTTTGTGTATGTTATGTGTAAGCCATCTCTAAATGTGCTTGGTGTGAGTGTTGTGCTTGTGGCCCATGTGACTATCTCCTAGCATGGTGGGAGGGCATCTTTTTATTCCATGAGGTTGGGTGGCATGGCAACCACTATTGGGGATTAGAGGATCATGGCATCCAGTTGGTGACTACTTCTATGTGGAAAAGGTTCTCATGCTTATTTTATCTTTTCTTTCATTTTATTCATTGATGTAATTGATATTGAAGGACATTTGAGTCCTCTTATAATTGTAATGTATTATTAGATCTCCCAATTGAGATGGATTTTATGTGCCATTTAATTGGTACCATTATAGTATCTTGTTATGTACCTCGAAGTTGGAGTTGAGAACACATGTAATCTTGAATGTATTCAATGTTTCATGTAATGGTAAAATGAACTTATGAATATTTAAATTTGGGATTAAAATGTACTTAAGAGTGTTATTTTCATATTTTGGCAACATAGTTGCATTTGGGTGGTCTTGTATCATTTTGGGTGGTCTTGTATCACCTAGGATATACCCAACTTACCCAAAATATGTTTGTTTCTTTAGGTGGCCTTGTTGCTAGTGGGGTAGCCTAGTAACATAGTGGGGTGTTTTGGTAAACATAAAGGAGTTGACCTAGTTTTTAGGTTTGCATGTCCAAATTTTTGACATCTTTGTTGGGGCAGCCTGGTCCTATGCTTGGGAAACCTCATTCCCCATACAAAAACAAAATGTTAATGCTTCCTATCTCAATTAGCTAGGGGTTTTCCTAGCCTAAAGCCATAATTGGATAATTTTTTATGCCTCTTACCTTGCCTATGATGATCATTTTTATCATCTAAACCTTCAAAACCTATTCAAAATTCCTTTCTCTTTAAATAAAAACATTCCTTTATGTTTTGAGAGTGTTATTGTTTTTTTGAGAGTGTTATTGTTGTTTTTAGATAACGTTCCATGGTTTCCATGGTGGGGAATTTCAAGGGATGTTTAGATCATTTCCTTATGTTTTTTCATTTGGGAGTTATGGTATCCTTTGCATTCTTTTGTGTTCCTTCTTTTGAAGCTGCTTGGTTGTCAAACCTAGGGCTAGGGAGATTGTTCACCCAATCTTGTGAAGAATTGGGAAGGTTGAAATCCTTCATGGTTGACCTTGTTTTTATCCTCAACATTGTTCATAGTTCAAGAGGTATTGTGTAGTAGTATTCTTCCACTTGTGTGATGTCACGTTGCAACAAGATGAATTGGGAAGCGTGTAGTTGTCTAGAAGTGACCCATCATCATTTCAACTAGTGGAGAGTTTGTGCCTCTTGGTTAGGCATCCTTTGTTGAAGGTTTTCCCTTGGCTTTAGAGTTGTTAAATATGTCTAGGTGTGGATTGGAGGTTGATGGTTCCATCATCCTATACTAGTGTCGTGTTGTGAGAGAATGTGATCATGGGTTTGTAATTGATCATCGCGTAGTGTTATCCTCTATCTCTCTCTCATATGTTCATCATGGTGGATTTATCCCACATTTGGTTAGTCTTCCATTATTTCCACCTTGTTTATGCAATGGTGAGGTTATCTTTGTCATTATATCATTGTGTTCACATGACACTTATGTGCACATTGTTACACAAGTGTGACATGTTGTTGTTGCATTAACAACCTTATTGTCATTATTTAAAAAGTTATTTCATTAGGGTATGTGCAGGATCATCATGGAAAAAATAGGCCTTTAAGTGGCAAAAAAAAAAATAAAAAAAATAGAGTTAGAAAACTGACGAAAAATTCCAGTCAAGTTATCTATATTATTTCAAAAATATGTAAGCATCAGAATTTGTAGAAAATGAATGTAGTTTCTAAACTACTAGGTTTGTTTAAAAGAAAATTATTTGAGAAAAATTTGAAATTTCAATGCAAGAGTACTTAAATTTCAGTGGAAAATAAGAAGTGCAGGTGTCTGCTTGACCACCCTAACCACAATAAAATGATAATATTTTCTATAAGATTTTAGATATAAGTAGAGGACTCATGTCCCGGATGTGATGCATATTTTTTGTAATTTTTTCCATGTAAATTACTACATTTTTTATTACAACTTTTAAAAAATATAAAACATGTATGTCCGGGAATTACCTTAGTTCTGGTCAAAACTTCATGAATTCATTTTCTTTTTAATCCTATAGTATGCTTAAGCATAGAATGACGCATGTTTTGGATTCAAAAATGATACCGCTTGAAAGTTATAGATGTTTCTTTTCTTTCAATTAGTCTATCAATCAGACTTTAGTTGTAATTTGAATAGAAAATGAATAATAATTACTTATTAAATTCAAAGTAAAGCATAATTTAGTATTGGTGGAATGCCGAATCTCCTTAAAAACCTCTTTCGCTTCATCAATTTTGGGTAAAAGTCACAACCACATACCTATATCATATTGCCACTTTTTGGCCCATCATGATCCCTCAAGACATACCTCTAGGGTTTTGTTTTGAGTTTGTTAGTTTGTAGCATTACATATGGGTAAGTGTAGAAAGACATGATAAAAAAAAAGATGTCATTCATTTTTTTGCTTGAAATGAGCATTTAGCGAGTGTCAAATGGTTTGGATAACTAAGCCCGAGGCTTAGTCATTCCAAACCAAATATGGTAAGCACCAAATTGCCTCTATAATGATACTCTCAACTATAAATTATTGAATACCCTAAACCCTACACTTCAACCTTAGATACGTGAAAGAAAATATGTAACATGTCAATCTTCACATCCATTAGCGGTAGACAAGAGTGATAGAACATTATTTGTGTTTCTTCCAAATGAATCAACATGACCCATACAACATCTTCAATCACTCCTTAAACTCTAATCAATCTTGAATTAGTGGCACACTCATCCCACAATAATGGGTTACACTTTTTGGCCAAACTTGACAATGAAATCAATATTTTCCAAAAGAAAACTTCACTTTCTGACACCTATAGTAGGTAAACTGTTAGGAATTTGAAAATGATGTAAACTAGTGATTTGTGAGATTTTCTTGTAGATTTTAGATGTATTTTTTTTAACAAAAATTGAAATTAAATTATAATATTTTTTGCCTCCTTTGATAACTAGTTTTTAATAGTAAATAACATTTTTGAAAAGTGGTGTGTAATTCGGCTCACATAACTCTTTTTCTACAAAGGATAAAATTTTGATTCTTTTGAATTTAGGTTGGTAACACTAGTATCTAGTGCTTTCATTTTGTTTCATAATGTTTTGTTGAATATTTTTCTTTTAATTAAGTTTTGAAGTCAAACCAATTACAATTTAGACATAAGTGCACTTCGGCTCACATAACTTTTTTGGTATGTATTGAAATTCAAATTTTTTTGTTGAAACGAAGACATCAATACCTAGTGTGTATATATTTTTCAAAATTTTCCCTCAAATTTACTTTTTTTTACAATGATTTTTACATAACTTGATGTTCGGTGAAAAACCTATGTTCAGTAAAATTAAAAAATAAAATAAAAAATAAAAACAAAATATATTAAATTTATAATTGTTGGAAAGCTTGTTTCAAGCACTATAGTCCTCCAACTTGGTTTATCAAGTTGACTCCATTTGCACCTCCTTCCCAAGCTTCAATAGTCAAAAAATGCATAAATTTTGAAATGGTGGAGGGGAAAGTGAAAAAAGGGGGGTTCATTCGAACCCCCTTCATTAGAATGGAGATTCGAATGAACACCCCCTATATGGTGCAAGTGGGGGTTCATTAGAAGGGGGGCATGGTTCATTAGAAGGGGAGCAGGGTTCATTCAAACCCCCTTCATTAGGAGTAAGCCATTTAAAAATTTTTGATGGACATTTCTATTTTTTCTTCATGCGAAAAAGTTGTAACCCACTATTGTGGGTTTACCTTGGATCAACATACCTTAGTCGGCCTGAACAAAAAACATAACTTCATAAAATAACTTGAAACACCTTTGCAGTACTGGAAACAAGAAAGATCTTCATGCACTTCATACCTTAAACACTATGAGACACATGAAGTGACCACACAAACTCATACAATTGAACTTCACAACCTTCTGCTGACACAAGTATTCAAACACTTGTTCTGATGAAGATTAAGCATTTGGAACCAACTGTGTCACTGACATTTTGGAAACTGAACTTCCAGAGCACCAAATTACTTGGAACTTCAATATAACATACTTTAGACATCACTGAGTATGTCCTTAAAACTACTTGACCAAAACTTTACATGTGGTGGAATGTAGAGCATTCCAACAAGTCTTCTAAACCACTTTACACTGCCCTAACAAAGTCTGGTACTCTGTCACTTCTAACCTTTTCTATAGAAGGATTATTGACATGAAAATTTAGATATAACACCTCCGCATCTCAATGAACTTAACTTATAAACCACAAGACTAAATCTTTCTCTACAGAAGGATGCAAACTAAAATATTGTGCCTCGCCTATAATATATTTAATAATTTAGAATAAAACTTCAAGCATTTGTCACCGAAAGTGCAATACACCAAACTAATAAAATATCATTATAGGCATCTTGAAAGTTTAATTAAGACATGTACCCACAATATCATACACATCATGAGAAGCTCAAAACTTTTCATTTCACAATAGCGATGTGAAATGATGGCATAATATCCATCTGATCTACATCACTGAATCTGAGCTATTCATCGTGCATTGTGTAGTTGACTTGAGCCTTTCAACATGAAACATGGATGCAAAGAGTAGTAGTGATGAACACTTCACCAATAAAAATTGTAGCACAAGGAAATAGGGCCAGTCACTAAATTATTTTTAAAGACATAAGTTATAACTTATGTCACTTGCGATAGTTGATTACTAGTCAACATAAAAACATAAACTCTGCTCATTCGTCATGATTGTAAATCTTAGGGTTTAACTTTAAACCCTAAGCAGTCCGATAGCATAAATAAAGCATTCTTGAGCATATTTGACCTCCTTTGATCATGCAGACTAGACCAATCAAATCCTCTTGAAAAACCCATGTCGAAAACTGTAGTCAAACTCCTCTCTAAGAACCTCTATAATTGTTAGTATACATGTTCTTACTTTTGTATGATACACAATTATCTATTTAAAAGTTTCAAACATCATATTATAATGATTGACACCAAATCCTAAATGATGTGTTCCTAGGAAAGTTAGGGGCCAAAGATAGTGGGGAGATCACCATGAAAAGTAGCCCATGTTTGTCTAGCATAGATATAGTATGAGAAGATGTGCTTAATGATTTTAGGTTGCAGTGAGGGCAGAAGGGGGAAAGTTGAGGAGAGTGTATTTAGTCTGCAATAAGAAGCTTGAAGCATTGATAAGTAGGAGGTATTTTCCACAATGTGTCAAATTGTGATATTGATATCAGGATTCAACCATGTAGTTTTACGATTCAAACTCATTGACCCATATTTCATGAGTAGTGGTTCACAAGAACCCATTTCTCATGATAATGAATGGTCCTCTTAGCACTCATTGCATCTAGGTGATGCTCACAGAGGTGAAGCACTGGGCCTTATTGGGAGGTCACCCATCCCAGTACTACCCAGTAGGTCAAAGAAAAATGAGGTTTAAGTTTTTATTCCATTTTATGAGGTTGTTTTGTATTTCCTTTCGTCTAGGTTTAATTTGTTTAGGCTTGTCTAGAAGTGAATAATGTAGGATGATGTGTCCACGTTGTCCATAGAGTTTTTTTTTTCAAAAATGAGTTATATTTTTTATTAGATGTATTTGTCACCCCATTGCTTTCACATTTTTTAAAAATGTTTTTATCTTCTCGCATGGTGTGGGGCGTAGTATAGTGTGAGCATTTGAGCTTATGCATCTAGTTTATTGTATTAATTACATTTATTATATTTTGGTGAAAGTACATAAGTCTCACTTTTGAGTCAATGTGAAAAAATGCGACCAAACAACATGTTCAAAATTGTTCTAATTTGATTGAATCTATTTAGTACAATTGTGACACCACATAGTGTGTCGTGATTGGATAGACTTCAATTGAAGACCCTTGGGTGTTTTGTATAAAAGAAGAGATTGATCAACTAAATTGACACTTTTACCTATAAGCCAAATGCAATACTTCTTTGTATGTTAACTTTCATATTAAATAGGTAATGGCATAGTGTGATGGTTAAATTGTAACATTGTGGTTCTTGCCACCAAGATTTAAACTTCTATTAGACTTTATTGTTTTGTGTTCATGTTGAAGATAAAATCCCCTATCCGTGACGTCACCAACTATTCTTTAAAAAAAATTATTATATAAAACAAAAATTCATAATTTAAAAAAATCATTAAATTTTTACTTGCAAGTTTTCCTCCTATATTAAATTTAAGCTGATAAATAAAAAAGACCGAAGACAAAGCACCTAACAATTCCAAGCAAACTCTCCGGGAGAACCTCCTTACCCAACTTTTTGTTGTGCATTTTTCCTTCATGTCCCCCAGATAACCACAAAATAAATTAAATCTTGTAAAATTAAATATTTATTTAGTAGTCGTTGGATCCTGAAATTACACCTAAAATTAAATATATGGATAAAAATTCATCAATTGAAACTGAAGGGAGTGAACCTATAGAGGCCAATTGGCAATTACAGTGCCCCAGGAAATTGAGAGGTGAATAAACATTGGAAATATGCTCTGTCTTCAAATCCATATTTAACTGTACAAGGATTCAGGGGAAAATTTTCATTCAAAATTTTAACATATTTATCATTTTCATATTTTATAATCCTCTGAGGGAACAGAGTCAAAAGATAGCATCACTTGGTCAGAAGATAGAACACCAAAATGAAGCGAATGTAATAATGCCAGTTAGAATAAAGAGAGCATCCAGACGGCTTTCCCTCCTAATCTGTGCTTCCTTCAACATTCTCTGTTCTCTCAAGTATTTTCCACAGGATTCCAAAATCTTACTGTGGTTCTTACTCCTTCTGCAATGCAGAGCCCTTTCTAGGATAAGCAGGCTGGTTCTCCCATTAACATGAGCTCCCATGATATCTTCCAGTTGCATACTCATTTCAGTGATCTTTATGCTGGTATGATCTGTTTGTGAAACTCTACACTTCATCACAAACTTACACTGTACAGTTTTGCAAGGCAATATGATGTCAGCGGGTAATCTGGAACCAAAGCATATGACCGAGTCCTTGTCAGAGGACCAATGCTTTTGTCCAACCAAGGGACTCCGGCTCGAAAGATTAGCTGCTTGCCCTGTTCTCCTGTTTATCACAATCCAGCTTAACCTAATGTTTTCCATCAAGTGCCCCCAAAATTCACCGCCCTTCTCAATCTCCCCAAGCACAATTGTTGGCAACTGATTTGGGCTAGTGTGATCCTCATCAAAGTTAATGAGATCAATCCTGAAAGGGCAGTTGCAGAACCACCCCTCAAAATCTTCTGGAGCAGGGATGCCCCACAAAACTTGAGAATAGATGAACTTATTCTTGTATTGCACATCCACAAGACAGACAAAATCAGATGGATTATTAGCATCACCCAGATTCTTCAATCCATTGCACCTTGAATTTGTCTCAGAAAACCCAGACTCATGATAATCAATGAAGGGAAAGCAGCTTGCATAGAAATTTCTAAACCCACCCAATGAAGAAGAGATCAAATCTTTAGTATCTGTGCTCCCTGTGGAAGGCCACACAGAGCAGCATGCCTCTTCCCATAAACTCTCCTGCCTTGCACTAGACCGAAATTGGGAAGACACACATCCTGCATTTGCAAGTGTTATACCATCCACACGGCCTAAGATGTCTGTGATAAGGTCACCGTTCAAACACATAACGTCCACCTCACAGTGATGAAGCTTCACTCTTCACTATAAACGCTTAGTATAAACAATGAAATAGTTGGGCAAAAATGAAAATACACTCTGCAATTGTACAAGACACCTGATTCATGAAAGCTACAGAATTAAGACTAATAGCCGACAAACTCTCTGCAACTGTAATCAGAAGAGATTGGCTATAACTTGAAGGCTACGACTGAGTTATGATGCTCTCCAAAAGTTTATTTATTTATAACACGGGCGGACATTGGAGAGAAGTAAATGCCGGCACCAAAACTTTTGATTGAGATGGGCAGGACTTTTGCATCTAAAACACGCAAATTACATGTCAGCGCCACCTCACAGAAATGCAGATAAAACTCTTAAAAAGTTACTCCTGGTAACGAGGATCGTAATAATGATTTAAAAACCATTTGTCATTTTATATTAGTGGCTTAAAAATGACATCAGAATGGCGGAGTGCCTTCCTTTTGGAATCGAAGTTTTCTTAGAGAAGGATATATATATTATTATATTATATTATATATATATAGCAACCAATTGTCCCTGTGGGCGTGTTGCCGCATTCGTTGTCACGTTGGAATTTGATGTGGAAGGCCCTCTTTTTTTTTCTTTTGTATAAGATTTATTAAGAATTTATTATTATTATTATTATTATTATTATTATTATGGTGAAAGTCATTTACAGTGACATTAGGAAGTTTTAATGTCTTTTCATATATATAAAAATCAGCACAATTTATATACATTTAAAAAATTGAAGATTTATTAAGATTTTATTTATTATTATGGTGAAAGACATTTTTATGTCTTTTTCTTATATATAAAAATCAAAACACAATTTATATATATTTTAGAAAACAGAGCTATAAAATTAAAACAATTAAAAAATAATATATAATATTTGTTATATTTTTAAAGTTTCAATAAAATTAAAATTATTAAAAATATAAGGAAAATCAAAATTAAAAAATTAAAAATAAAGTAAATAATAGAAATAAATAATTTTAAAGTAGAATAAAATAATCTTTAATATATAAATAAAAATATCTTCAAATAGATATTCAAGATTTACAATCTCTAAAATTGTAATTTTTAAATTTTAAATATTAAAATTATAAAATATAATGAATAAATAAGAAGATTAATCTAACAGCTGTTTTTTAATGCACCACTTATATATTTGTTAAATCCATTATTATATTTCCTCATAAAATCATTTCTTATTGAATGGTTAAGTAACACCTCTTAATAATTATGTGGACCTCTTCTAATTTTGAAAAATTCTTACAATATCAAAATTGTTAGAATAATACACATAAAATTATTTCAAAAATTGACTTCTAGCTTAACAAACTTGTTAATTAATTAGATCACAATGATATATATTTTATTTAAATAAAATCTATTATATGTAGAAGCATTTGATTTGATGTTGTGATGTGAAAGAAAAATTGTGTAGAATGGAGATTTATTTTCTTAAATATAAATGCTTATTCTAAAGTAAATAAAATATATATTAAACAAAAATTCTATAGTAAAATAAATTAAAAGCATGAAAATTTTGGAACATGTCATAGATAAAATAATTCTGGAGTAAATTAAAATAATTCTGGAGTAAATTAAAATAATTCTTAAGTGAATTAAAAATAATTCTATTTTCTTTTTATCTAAATATCTATTTATGTAATTTAAGTAAATATTAAAATTTAGTATTCATATAAAAAATAATCATAAAAGTTAAATTGAATTATTATTTTTTATTAAAATAGTTGTATTACATAGTAAATAATTTATTTTTATTTAATTTCTTGATTTATAAACAAATTTTTTTAATAAAATAAAATAAATAATGTGGATAAAATAAAATAATTCTTAAATGTAAATAAAAATTTATATATTTATATGTGTATATTGTAGTCACCCTCTCATTTGGAGATTGTTGATGTGAGATAGATGTTTCAACTTCATCATTTCTTTGTGATTTCCGTTGTGGTTGTTATTCTTGCTCTAAATGGTGTGTATGAACCACCGCATGTTCAAGATGAGGTTCCTCAACATGTTGGTTGTTGACATTTTGCATATTTATATGCTTGGTTTATCATTAAATGCTTTAGTTCAGTGATGTGCATTATATATGTTGTGATTAAATGTGAATGTGGTTATTGATGTTCAAAGAATGATTTATATAATGGAGGAATGGACGTACTTTTATGTTGTATGTTATTGTACCACATTGGGTGTTTATGATTATGATGTGTTTCAGCTAGTCATGCATTGAGAATATGCCCTTGACATGTGTTGAGTGGTTACAAGTATAAGGTTATTTCTCCACAAGGCTACACAAGTTTTAGTTATTCCCCAATTGTAGTTAATTTGAATATGTCACATTGGGCCTCCTTATATGTTCCTTAATCGTATTTGAATTGAATATGGTATGTCTCATATTTGGCCAATATTGACCTAGATCTGAGTTAAGAATTATCATAGGATCTCTTTTTGTGTCATGAAATATTAGTGTATGCATGATTTAAATGATTTCTTAAATTTTATATTTTTTGTAAAAATATCATATGAGTTGCATATTTGCTAGATTAATCATATTTTAGTTATGGAATCATATTAAGATAAATATTTAAATGATAGTTTAAATTATATTTTTTATTGTAAAAGAATGATTAATGAGTTAAATGATTGTTTTTGTCTAAGGGTTATTTTCATATAGTAAATTAATTAATTTCACAAAATTCTTGGGGTGGGAATGTGTATTTATATTTGATTTAATCATATTGTTAAATAATTACAAATGAATGAAGGTAAATTGGTATATTTGTTAAATAAAATTTTTAGAAATTAAATAAAGAAAATTATAAAAATAGTGGGAAAAGAAATGGGTTAAAAAGAAAAAAGGAATTAACATTTTATTTCATTCTTGTTTTAGGAAAAATTGGGCTCTCAAACCCTCTTCTTGCCAAATTTTGAAAATGGACTTGGGAATGCATTTGTGAACAAAATTGGATGGAATTCAAAGCAATTGATAAGAATGGGAATGTGAATGTGTGTGGGATTGGAATCTCTCTCTCTTTGGGTGAATGTTTCTTTTGCAAAATTTTAGGTAAGTTATTCATTTTGTCTCCAGTGTTCATTGTTTTAGATTTAGATTGTTTGGTATGTGATTGGTGGAGCATTAGCACACCTAATCTAGTTTCAATTCAAAAGGCATGTAGAAATATTTATTTTGTAATTTTTGAGAAATTTCAAAATGTAACCTCATAATGCCCATTTTTTAAAAGATGCTCAAAAATAAAACTTTATTTCATAAAAGGATTGTTGTGCATGTGTTGATCCAAAGGGTACTTTTCACTTTTTGAAATTCTAATTTTTTGAAAATTGGAAAATTTGAAGCTCCATTAGTGGAGTTCGCATGAAAAATATGGTTTTTGGCATTCAAAATATTATTGAAAATTTGAATTTAAAAGTGAATTATGAATGCTTTATTTTAGGGGAAATTGAGTCTCTTTAATGGATTTTGTAAGGATCATTTTAAGATTATGTTTTCAATTTCTTAAGAAAATAGATTTATACCATGTAATTGGTGCATTGTTTTCTATGCCACATTTGTTGGAGGATGTGATGAGATTAAGTGTAGGTATTAGAGAGGGTTATAGGAGTGGCTCCTAGTTGTGGGAGTTAATGATGACTCCCCAACACCCCCAAGAATAGTTGCTAGACCAAAATATCTTCCACAAGAGAGAAAATGGCAAGAAAGCTTGCTTCAACAATGCAATAGTGAATATTGGTTGAATATGCTTGAATATAAATTTACATGAGATTCCTTGCTTATAAAGGAAAGGTAAAGAGATGGGATTAGACAAGATCATGACAAGTGGTTTAATCCTATAACATGAGACAACTAACAAACTAACTACCTAGGAATCAAGCATAACTAGCTAAATAAGATAAGTTATAGAAAAACCAACTAAGACTTCTAGAAAGAATCTTATATCCTAAGTAAACTTAATTATGTGAATATGTCCCTTAGTTACCTAGTGAGTGAATTAGCTAGGTACAAGACATTTATTCACACTAACACCCTCCCTTAAGTGCAACTTAGGGAGAAGATTATTATGCAAACTATGCAAAGATGAAGATGAAGATGGGTCTCAACTATTGGGCCATGTTAGGTACCCATTTACAAATGTAAATGTAAATGCAATCAATCTATCACAAATGGAGAAAAGGAGAAAACCCTGTGGGGAAAAACTCCTCTCCAAAAAAGAGAAAACAAAACAAAACAAACATGATGTATGAAGGAATCAATGATACACTCAAGGACTACATCCATCATCTATATAAAATCAATGCCCCCCAATAAAAGGGAAAAAGAGAGATAAGATATCCCCCCCATAATGAAGAAGCTCCAATGTCGATGACGAATGCTTGAAAACAAAAGATGATCCAATGTGTGCAAGAAACACATCTCCCCTTAGGAAGAAACAAATCCATAAGTTGATGAAGAAGCCACTCCATGCCCAAATAAAATGAGGAAGGATGAAGTATCAACATGTATGCCTCTAAAATATGAGTAGGAGTCTCCAAGCTTGAATGAGCCACAACATAATCATGGTCAAACTCAACCAAGAAACATGAAAAATCAAGTGAAGGATGAGACTCATGAATATCAATCTCCAACTTAGACAAAGTAGATGGAATAAAAGTTGTGTTGAAACTGTCATCAAATAGGAGAGAAACCCCCTCAAGTGTGTCCTCCAAATCTGCAGTAGGAGACTCCACAAACAAGCTAGAAATACCTATAAGAGCATCATTTGACTCACAAAAATCAATATTTGAAAAACTATGATCATCCTCCTAAATAGAAGCACTGATGGTTGAAGAAGCGGGAGGTGAAGGAGTAGGAAGCTCAACACTGGTCTCTAGAATACCAAGGTGTAGATGACCAAACTTCTCACACATATGGTTCACACTCAATGGAGTGTGTGATGTAGTCAAAGGAACATAATCACCTTCTAAAGCAAAATGTGAAAAGGAATACAAACGAGATGAATGATCAACCACTTTGATAGCAACAATATCCCTAGTCTCCAAGTCCCTTAGCACACCCTATCAAGAGTGAACTCAACTATTTTACCTTGTCCCCCATGAGTAATTTGATAATATAGAAAGGAGATTAGATGTCAAGGAAGGAGCACAAAGTACATAATTGAGAGTCTCTTCCCCCATGTCAATAGAACCCTTTCCACTTACCATCATATATGTATTGTTACCCATCAATATATGAGGTGAATTACAAGCTCAAAAGAAGAGAACATATCCATGGAAGATGCCATATGATGAGATGCCCCTGAATCAAGAAGCCATCTATTAGATTCAGGACTTGTAGAGGCCAAGAGTTCTTGTCCTTTCATTTGTGTAGCCCAGATGTAGATCTTGTATTCTCTGATTGAGATGATGATGAGGGTGCTACCGATTGAGATGTTGAAGAAGAAGTAGAAGACACTAATGAGGGAAATTGAATGTTATTCTTTTGAAGAAAGTGTGTGAGTTCATCAATCTTATTATTATAACATCTATGCTCATCATCATGTCCTAGCCTTTTACAATATGCACATTTGAACTTCTTCTTTTTAGATGATTCCTCTATAGAAGAGGGTGTACAATCAGGAGTTCTATGTGAAGGAGAATCTTGACCTTGCTCATTAGACTTGGGAGCCTTATTCTTCTTCTTACCTTTTCCACTTGAAGCCTTTGTATCCTTTCCAAGAAGAGCATGAGATGTAGAAGACTTCAATATGCCCATGTGTATCAAATTTTCTTATTCCCTTGTGAGCTGAGCTGCAAATTCATCAAGAGAAGGCATTTTGTGTGCATTTCCAAGGGCATCCATTGTATCATAGAATGGATAAACAAACATTTCATAATTAGGACCAAGCTTAGCAAGAATGGAAAGAATCAACTGTTCATCCTCTTTAGTGACCCCACAATTAGATAACTGCAACTTTAGAGAATTGAGCTTAGAGAATAAGTCTTGGATATTGTCAAAATCTAATGGATTAAGACTCATTAGTTCATTCTCTAACTTAAATTTCCTCATTTTATCTAGATTACCAAAGAGACTCTCTAAAGTAGCCCAAACTTGATTAGGATGTGTGCAAGATGCAACATGATATCTAAGATCTGGTGAAATGGACAAAAGAAGAGTGACGGGTGCAAAAAGATGGGTAGCCAATATGTGGCCAATTTACCCTTTCATCTTGAAATAGAAAAAACACAAGCATGTTATAATAAAACGCACTAACATTATGGCTTGGTAATGACCAAGCCTAGGATCGGTCATTACCAAGCCATAGCGTGAGCACATTATAACACACTCGCTTTATGTTTTAAATTTCAAAAAATGTGCACATTTTGAGTTCAAAAAGTGTGCATTGTTTTAAATAAAAAAATATTTCCAAAACGTTAGTGCGTTATAATGCGCTCATGTTTTGGTTTACTTTGAAAAAAAATTCTTCTCTTTTTCTTCTCTCTTTCTTCTTGTTATCTTTTAGGAAAACTATATACATGAAATAAACATTTAAGTATAAGCCGACATTTACATATGGACATTTACTTTCTTATACTTTAAGTTATATTTCATGTATATAGTTTTAGGATGTTTGAGAGTGGTTTCGGATCTCTAGGAGTTATAATGCAAATTCTAGTTTTTGGAAGATCTCAAAAAATTTCTAGAT
>VDFB02190076.1:0-18237 GCA_007258455.2 Sequoia sempervirens
GGTATATGGATATCGGTAAGACTCCTGGCCAAATGGTTTGTCTTCGATAGGAGGTCTTGCCGACTGAAGAGTCTCGCCGATGGTTTCAATCTTCAGTGTGACTAATAGGAACCCGCTATGACCTCCTGTTGACTGAATGATGTCTTGCCGACTGCGGGTGTTTTGCCAATGGAGGAGCACATCAATGCGCGATAGGACTTCATGCGATGTAAAGCGTCGCGTGGACTTACCACGATGGAAAAGGGCTCATTGAGCTCTTGTAAAGCTGGCGTATGATGTAAATTATGCGCCCGATAGTCACAGGTGACAATTTTGGATGCTCGATATAACTTTCGGCCACTTTAGACTCTTGTAAATGGGTTGTATGCTATACTATGCATCTGCTGCAGTGTAATCACATGGAGACATGGCTAGTGTCTCACTGAGACATGCAATTTTGTTTAAGATGGGGAATTTTGACCTTTGGGATCTTATGCTTGGTGTCTATTCAATGATGAGGGAGGCTGAAGATGAACCATTGGCAGTTTGACTATGACTATTCTTGTGAGGAAGATCAATAGAGCATAAACGACATCGATCTACTCTAAGATCGAAGGTGATCAATCAGATCGGTGAACAATGGTGTGGGGATCTAACATGAAAATTGGATGTTGTCTCTCAAGGGGGTCAACTTGCAAAAGGATCTAAAATGATAGAAAAGCCAAAGGGGAAGGAGCTGTGAGTCTTAGTAACAACTATGATGTCTACTAGCAAAAGTAGATCAATATTAATGACTATACTCCAGGACATTCAAAGCAGCTCTGCAAGGAGGTTCGAGGGTGGACACAAAGACCAGAAGTTAATTTGATGGTTGCAAAATATCTAAAAGGCCATCCCTGTAGTGATCCTTCACCGACATGGACACGGGGGATGCACATTGAATGCGACATTAACTTTATTCCAAAAAAGATCTGAGGGCCAACGTGTTCAGGAACCAACTCATTTTTTGTCAAGGTTCCCTCAGCCTCGACATATAGTTCTGTTAAAACCCCTTACAACTATGTTAAAAAAGAATGCAGGGTTTAAATGGACCCGAGAAGCAAAAGATAGTTTTCAGCTGATCAAGGAGGCATTAGCTTCAGCCCCAACATTAGTTAACCCAGATTTCAGCAAGGATTTTACCTTGTATGCTTTTGGCAGTTTTGATGTAATTTCTACAATTTTGGTGCAGAAAAATGTAGAAGGGTTGGAGCAGCCCATTGTTTTTTTCAGCAAGGGTCTGGAAGACTATGAGCAGAAGTATACCTTTGTAGAAAAACATGTGTTGGCTGTTGTGAGAAGTTTGAAGAAATTTAGACATCTACTATCTCATAACAAAATTCATCTACAAGTGGCACATTCTAATGTGAAAGAATTTTTACTCAGCAAAGATCTAAATGAAAAATGGATTGGATGGATCACAAGAGTTATGGAGTACGATGTGGATATTCAGGTCACCAAGTTGGTGAGGGGAAAAGGTTTATGCCAGCAGTTGGCTAACGAAGACATTTCAGCAGTAAAGGGTGAACGAGACTCAGTTTTGGTTAATGTTGGGACAACAGATAATGAAACTACCAGCTGGTTGCAGGAGATGTCACATTTCTTGAGAATTGGGGAATGTCCACCTAATCTAAACAGAGCAAAGAGGAGGTACTACCGACTTCAGTCTATTCCTTTCATCTTGATTGATGATGTATTCTATAGGAAAGATCATAGTGGAGTACTACTCAGGTGTGTTGATAATGATCAAGTGGATAAGATATTACATGAGTTCCATGACGGACCTTCTGGAGGTCATTATGCTGCAAGGACAACAACATATAAAATTTTAAGAGCAGACTATTATTGGCCTAATTTGTTTAAGGATGCACATACATATGTCAGGAGATGTTCCAAATGTGCCTTGTTTTCAGGCAAAGAAAAACTTGTTGCTTTGCCATTGCAACCAATTTAAATAGAGCAGCCATTTATGAAGTGGGGAATTGACTTCATAGGGGCAATCAATCCACCCTCAAGTGCAAGCCATAAGTGGATTATTACAACAATGAACTATTTTACACGATGGACAAAAGATTTGCCTCTAAAGGAAGCTAATGAAACAACAGTGCTAAATTTTTATGAAGATATTGTTTGCAGATTTGGAGTCCCAGACTCAATAATTTCTGACAATGCCCTGGCATTTGTTGGTTTGAAAGTTGCTGATTGGGAATTAAAGAATGGAATTTACTTGAATACAAGCTCCAACTATTATCCTCAGGGCAACAGACTTGCAGAGTCCACTAATAAAAATCTGATTAACATTATCAAAAGGATACTTCAAAACAATCAGAGGGATTGGCATGCCAAACTGAAGACTGCTCTTTGGGTAGATAGAATTACCCCTAAGAAGGTGATTGGGAACTCACCTTACATGCTGGTGTATGGTAAAGAAGCCAAGTTACCTATTTCTATTGAGTTACATGCCTTGGATATTGCCAGTCAGCTAGTTTTGTTTGTGCAGAATGATCCACTTGCCTTAAGATATACTCAGTTGATGGAGTTAGAAGAAACTAGAAATAAGGCTATGAAGAACATGGAATGTCAGCAAATCCTTACTAAAAGAACATTTGATAAGAAAACTAGATCAAGAGATTTCATGGTGGGAGATCTTGTGCTGAAATGGGATGTTCTAAAGAGCAGGTCAGGCCATCACACCAAGTTTGACAACATGTGGACAGGTCCATTTATTATTAAAGACTACAAAGAACACAATATTTACCAACTGGCCACAACTGAAGGTGAAGTGCTTCCTATCCTAGTCAATGGGATACACCTCAAGCCTTGTTTTGAGGTTTGATAAGTTCCTCCTTGTACATGCTTTAGGTTAGATTTCATGCATTCAATAAGTGTTGTTGCACTTTAGTTTAGTTGTTGTTACATTCCCTAAGTGCTGTCCCAACACAGTAAATAGTTTCATTTCAATTTTTTTATTTTTTTCTTTCCTGTTTTCAATAAATTTCCAAAGACCTGTCTTGTTCTATAAGTCTCAAGTGAGTTACAACCATGTACAAAATTTTCCTAGGTCTGTTTCTGAGTTTTTCCTAATGGCGATTTTCACCAAGTGCTCAATCAGCGGGCAACCTATGTTTTCAAGTGTTCATGAAGGCCGATGGAGGAACATTTGCATCAAGGTTACATATTTTCTAACTTATTTGTTTCTTGTGCAGTTTGTAGGGGAAAAAAATTATGTTTTAAATTCGACATGTGGATAAAATGTGGCTCCCATAAGGGTTGAGCCCAACGTGCAAGTGTTTGATTTTCATTGGGAAGGTCTTCATTTGATGCATTTGAGAACTAATGGAGGAATTGTTTTGCAGGGTTAAATCATACATCTGATGCTATTTCACAAGGAAGTCTGTTGGAAAGTATACCTCAGTCGGATCTGGCATAAAACTCCTCAAAGAAGAAGTCACTGAGACCAACTGAATGTCTTGCCGACTAGAAGTGTGTTATATTCATTTGAAATCCTCAGGTCGCCGAGACATTTTGGTCACTATGAAGTTTCTATCTCTCTCTCCGACTCAAAGACTTTCACCGATGTATATTGTTCACAAGGTTGGCATCGTAAGTGAATGGTGCCTTCGCTTATAATGTCTCAATCGACAGGTGAGGTCTCGCCAAAATGAAATGGTCTCGTAATGTTTTATGCTTCTATGTAATGTCTTGGTCAATCGAGGGGAGTCTCTACAAAGGTTTGTGCCTTCCTCGTGTAAGGTCTTATCGATAGGGTGGACTCTCAGTTTCTAAAATGGTTTGGTTGGGGAGTAGTCTCGCTTACTATGACCCTCCCCACAATCGAGGGGAGTTTCACTAAGGTTTGTAACCTTTGGTGTGGGCAAGGTCTTGCCATACTGTGTTATGCCGACACGGGCTGTGGAAGTATAATCACATCGTGGAGATGGCCTAGTGTCTCAATCACATGCATTCTATTTGAAGAACTTTTGACCACCAAGATCCTACAGGTTCACTGCTCAACCAATCAAAGGAGGTCAAGGTGAACCATTGGCAATTTGATCAGGATCATTCTTGTGAGGAAGATCAACAAAGCATAAAACGACATCGCATCTACTTTGAGATTGAAGGTGATCAATAAGCTCGGTGAACAATGGTGTGGGATTTAACATGAAAATTGGATGCTACTTCTCCTCAAGGGGTCAACTTATGTAAGGATCTAAAATGATAGAAAAGTTGAAGGGGAAGGAGTTGTGAGTCTCTGGTAATAGCTATGATGTCTACTAGCAAAGGTAGATTGACATTAATGATAGTGCTTTAGAACATTCAAAGCAGCTCTACAAGGAAATTCGAGGGTGGACGTAGAGGCCAAAAGTTAATGCGATGGTTGCAAAAGCTCTAAAAGGCCATCCCTAGAGCGATTCTTCACCGACATGGACACGGGGGATGCACATTGAATGTAGCATTAACTTTATTCCAAAAGATCTGAGGGCCAATGTGTTTAGGAACTGACTCATTTTTGTAAACCTTAGGGCAGAGGCCGACACTTTTTAGTTTTGGTTGTATATATGACATTTTTTCCTCTTTATAGAGGGAGTTCTAAGGAAAGAGATTGCGGAGAAAGCATTATTCAACCTTTGTAACTCATGATATTTTGAGGACTTCCTCACAGTTATTTTCTGATAATTCAGGAGCTTTTGGGACCTACTTTGGAGTTCACTCTTGTATGCTTTTATCCTATTTTCAGTTTGATGTTTCATGTTGAGATTTATTTTAATCCTACATGTTATGTCTTGAGATGGTGTCTGAAGTGAAGATCTTGCAGTTGAAAAGATTATAGATTGTGAAATTTTATATAGTTTAGGCTTGATTAGTTGTGAGAATTTTATATTTTCCTGCTAAGTTAGAGTCTGGAACCAATTTAATACCTATTATAAGACATTTTTATGCAGTGGCTCATATACCGAAGTTGTGTCCTATGTGCTTAGTGTTGTCAGATTTTCATTGTGGTGTGTTGTTTAAACAAGATATCATCATATTTCTGGTGTATCACCTTGAAAGGTTTAAATTTTTCAGTCGTTTATTGTTTAGCTTTCTTCCTACCCCTTTTCCCTTTCAAGTTTAAGTGCATTTAAACGTTTATCTGAACAGGAGCCGGCCTAGAACCCAGAGGTTTCACTTCATTCCAATAGTCCCACATAGAAGTGAATCCAATGTTTCTCCAAGATTGCTGAAACTTGTATAGTTTAGTTTAGGGTGAAAATTTTGAGAGCAAACAGTGCAAACCCTAATTTCACAATAAATCACACAAAATAAATCCAATCAATCTAAAAAAATTACTATAGTTTAATAGGTTATGGATCTCACTTCCCAAAAATATCCTATAAATTCTCTAATTTTTGTTCTTGAGAGCAAATTTGTTGGAAATCCCAATTCTTTAATAAATAGCTTAATGTAATTCTAATTTCTTTGAAATTTGGACAATGGATTCTCTAATGTGTCCTTGAAAACCCTCCAAAAATGATTTTTTCCAAAATAGGAGATATGCACTTTCCAAATGAATTTGGTGGAATCACTAATTCTACAATAAATTACTTAATTTTTCTCCAATTCCTTTGAAATTTGGAATATAGATGCTTCAATATCTCCTTAAAAAACCTTTAAAAACTAGGAAAAAAATCACCAAAATATGAGAGATATGTGCTTCCCAAAATGACCTCCAAAATTGAAAGAAATTCCTTGCCCTCACGGTGCCAAGATCATGCTCTAATACCACTTGTAATGAAATAACTTGTACAAAAGAGGAAGATAATGAAATATACTACAAATACTTGATAATAATTGATAATAACAAGCCACTTAGAGGGGAAAAACCTTTGAATATCTCCAATGAGAACACAATTCATAATATGATGATCAAATAATACCCACCTCATATATACCCTACTTAAAGCTTGGATACTACCCTGACTAACTTAGATACTTAATTATAAGACTTGGGATGAACTAAATAACTATATATTATTATAATAATGATTGCGTAACTTATTTAAGAGATAAGGTAGGCACAAAATTCCTACTCACAACCCAATACACACGATAGGGTAAGGGACATAACTTCAAACTAAATATATTCACACATACACACATTATATATCATAACACATTAGAAATTTGTTATATCAACATGTGGTATATCATATTTCTTCATATATATCTTTGATACAAGGTTCAATTATAGACTAATTCTTCTCCGAGTCCTTCTATTCTATTTCTTATATTTACTCTTATAGGATGTATCTTACTTCTTATACCTTATATTCTATGTGCTACTTATATCTAAGATTTTTATAACAGGTGTGTCTCTTATACTTGATATGTCTTTTAGATGTGCTAGTAGTCAAATGAGTATCATGCATTTCCTTTGCAATAGGATTATCTTATTTTTCTCTTCATACTCAACTCTATCCTACCAACAATCCACTACCCCTTCCATGCCATCCCCTAAAAAGTTCTAGATGTATCATAACCATTTCTTGTGAGATACATCCTCCTCTCTCTACTCCTATTGATACAACCCTCCCAATTGATTTTATAACTTGTATCTCTCCCCTAATTTACATGCTACACCCTCTTCCTCTTTGCCTAATCTATCCCATGTCTATGCTAAACTCTAAGAAATTTCTTCTACTTGTTCAAGGATGCATCTCTTTTTCATCCTATTTCCCCTCCTACAAATGCTTGGCTATGCTCTCCATTGTCCTTTGAGATTCTCCTAGACCCTTCTTCTATTGGTATGGCTCACCATCACAATGTAAGCAAGATCCCTATGAAAATGTTAAGGACTTTACTTCCAATTATTTTCCTTGCTTGTTTTATGGAGTTTCCAACCTCTTGACAAACTTATCCTACCTTTTTCTAAGATAACTTATTGCCGCTTGTCCAAGAGGCCTTATTTTTATGATATTTTTATCCTCTTTTTGGTTTAGCTCTTCATGCTATCAAAGTTGACTAAATCCTCCTACAACATCCTCACCTGAAATATGATAAACCCTATCCTACCCTAGTACCTACAATTCCCCCTTGCGACCTTTCTCCACCTACTCAGCCTTCTTCCCACCCATCCAATCTTGAACCCAAATCCTATACACTTTTGGTTAATCATCATGATCATATCTTACACATTCTCTTATAATCCAAACTTGTAACTCTCCCACTTATCCAATTTAAAAAAAAAATGAATTGTGATTCTTTATCATTTCTTTCTTGTGCATACCATAAGATGTTTGGCCACTCCACCAAAAAATCTCAACCTTTATAGTCTAAAATTTAGGATATTCTTGATGAAGGTGTTATCACCCTTTCTTATGATACACTTATATCATCTTCTCTTGACAATATTATATTGGTAGATGTGAACAAACATACACATTGCACCCCTTTCATATATGATTCCTATATTGATCACTACCCTTTTACCTACCCTTTTATTAAACAAATTTTGAGAACCATTATATATACATATCCTCCCACAATATCCTCTTTGTCACATGTTATTTTTGTGGAATCCATTGGTATTCCTAAGGCCTCTCCTACACGCTTTGTGTTCCTTATTCCTCCTCTAGTGGACATACACGTCTCCATTCTTTTGATAAGTTGTTTCAATTCATTAATAACATTCCTTCTATAACTTTTGTATTCACTCATGCTATGTATTGACCTTAAAAGAACTCCCTTATTCATTCACCTTTTGAGTAAAAATTGGCCGATTCATCATAATATTTCACCTGTTTCATTGGTTGACAACCCTCTTATATTTTTCCATTTAGTTTTTCTATCACCTTTTATGTGGTACTCACAACTTTCTTTCTTGATTTTTGCTATCTAGTGGGGGCACAATTTCAAGTGCACATTATTCTTTGTTAACAATCTTCCTTCTTGTTGTCTCTTCCATTTCTTTTGGGGGAAAGTACAATCTCTTTATTTTTCTTATTTCTAGGCGCAGAATAACATTGAATTTGGATGCATATAATCTACATATCATCTTCCTAAGGAATTTTATATCCAATTCTACCTACCTTAAAATCAATTGCATAAACTTCTTGTATGAAAAGTGGGCATTTATTATATTTATATATTTCATTTACATTGTTGGTATGCTAAATCCTAGAATTGGTAAGTTGTGGTTCCAATTATGAAGTATGTTGGACGTGGCCACCCTTATCAAGATCACTCATCAACAAAGTTTGCTAATATATGTGGTTTTTGATATCATGTTTATGTATGAATAAATTAACAAAAAAATACACCAACAAGTGCAATTCATGACATTATCTTTCTATTTTCTATCAATTGAGCATGCAATAAAATATGTCCATCTTTGTTCTTCCATTTCTCTTATGTGTCTATAGATCTTTATTTTTCCCATATATGTGTTGTCTAGTTTCATTTTGTACATGTATAATGCATATGTTGGATTATATATGCTTTGCTAACATATTTTGTGTCACAAGTTATAATTTTTACGTATTTGTGTTGCATGCTATATTTTTCTAATGCATATGTAGTAGTATATATTTTTCTAACGTGTTTTTGTTGTATGTTATATTTTTTAAATCTATATGTTGCAACATATATTTTTTAAACATATCCATGTTTTAGATTTTTGTGTATTTTGACATGTTTTGTAAATCTTAGTCTAGGGTCATGAGCACTTCAATGAAAGTGCCACTATGTATCATTTTCACAACATATCTTTTTATAACACATTTAATATTTTATTCATTTTATTTTATGTACTTTAGCATAACTTCATCACCTAGTGGCACAAGCTCGATAAAGTGGAGGCAAAATGCAATGTCAAAAATTACATACCCTAAAATTTTAACTCTATAAATTGTGCCTATTTAGCCATCCATTCTCATGGTATATTTTACAACACATTTTAGCACATTCTCTAGCCCATTTTAATCCAAAGCCAAATTTTATGTTGTTTTATGTGCTTATGTTATATGTAATATTTCTTCTAATGTTTGTTAAGTCCATTTTGTAATTTAAGATATTTTCTAATAACTTTAAGCTTTGTCCATTTAGGATAAAAGTGTGGTTGGTCGATATCCATGTAGTCATAATTTAATCATATGTTCATACAGTCGTACAAATGATCATTAACAACTAAAAATAATGGTGATTGAAATTCCTTTTGTTGTAATTGTTGAGTTTCCAATAGTCCTCTCTTGATTCCTTTGCCCAAGATAGCCCTTTTCATGATTGAGATTGTCAAAATGGATTTTTTTCATGCATTGGGCTAGTTTTTGGCTTTGATATTCAATCTTCTACATTCTCAATCTTTCCTATAGTATTCTTTAGCATTCTAGTGTCTTACAACAGAACAAGTAGTTCTTAATGCATTTGCTACCCATGTAGTGAAGCTTTCTACATGCCTCCAGATTCCACTTTCTTTGGACGATTTGTTATGTTTTCCCTCTTTCTTTGTTATTTTGAATTGTGTTGTTTCTTTGGCATCTCTAGAATCTACATATCTTAACTTTCTTCCATACCCACAAGGATAATAATAACCACGTTTATTATTATTATTGTTCTTTGTTCTCGATACACTTAAGATTAAGAGCACACACAATTTTTTTTTTCTATTTGACTACCTATGGAGGTCAAAAGGCATAAGTAGGGGCTTTACCATTTTGGCAAGCTCCTAGGTAGTCATATTCTTTATCTTTACGTGAGACATGATTTTGCGAGCTTCTTCTCTAAATTCAACTCTTCACTTATGGGGTTATGTGATTTCAACCATTTCATGGTATTTAAAAAACATCTTATCATTTTCCTATTATTTTGTTATAGTTTTCTCGTTATTAGTTATGTGTATTTTATCATTGTTTTATACAATTTTGACCACTGTATAGATTGTTAAATTTTTTGTGCATAGTGGATGCTTGCGTAGTCATACAAACCCTATTGATATCTCGTTGTTTAAGAAGTATGCATTCATCCTATTCAAAAATTCCTCTCTATAATTGTAGATACCCAAAATTGTCCTAGAATGCGAGTAAAACTTTTACGCTAATATTCGTCCTTTTCCTAATGATTAAATAATGTTCAATTATTTAATCATTATCTAATGTCATACTCCACTATTAATTAATTGATTTTATATTATTTAATTAATTCACTTTATCTTTATTCTTCTTGTTTAATTAGATAAATATTATTTATTTAATTACGTCTCTAATTAATTAAATAATAATTATTAATTATTTAATAAACATTCATTATCCCCTTTTAAATTAAATAATTATTTGATTATTTAATTATCCACTTTTCCCACTTTCGAAATTAAATAATTACTTTAATTATTTAATTATCCTATTTTCTCTCAACATTATCCATTCATTAATAATAAATAAAACATTTTATTTATTTATCCAATTTTCACTTGCACATTCCTTTAATAATTAATTATTAAACTCATGCATTTCCACCTTGTTCTTAAGGAACACTCTCTTCCACTCTACTGACTAATCAATGCTAGTCTACTAATCAATCAACTCAGTGTGAGTTAACAAAGCAATCAATTCCTCATGCAAATAATTAACTGAAATTGTGCAACTAGTTGCAATTAGTTAACTCTTCAATTAGTTCCTCTCAAGGATTCCTGACTCTTGATCTCTTTAGTTCTACTTTCAATCTTGATCATCCATCCAAATCAAACTTTTCTATAGAATTAACTCTCATTCCCATTTGAAGACTAACCATGATTATTCCACATTTTGCATTCATTTATCTTATTCATTCTCATTGAGCTCTATGATACATAGTGCACACAATACTGAGAGCAAAGACAAAACAAAGAAGAGCAATGGAGGTAAACCAAGTTTGACACAAAGAAGGTAATTGCATTGCTTTGTTATTTGATTTCATTATGTTGATTGTACTTCATTGTTTGATTGATTTGAGTATTACCTTGAATTACATTTTAGTGGTTGCTATATTGATTCATTCTTTATTACTATATCATTTTACGATGGACAATAATAATATTTCATATTTCTATATTCAATTTCTACTATGTGACAATTGATTGACATTTGAACTACAACCATGAAAATGAAATTCAAGGTTTCTTTCCCTCTTTTATACTTTCTTCTTCCAAAATCTATTTTGAATTTATATAAAACTCAACTTTAAATATATTAATAAAATGAACATTAATTTGATTAATACATATGAACAATAGATTTCTACTGTGACAATTGACTAACATTCGAACAACAACCAACAAAATGAAACTCAAGGTTCCTTTCCTTCTTTTATACTTTCTTCTTTCAAAATCTATTTTGAATTTATTCAAAACCCAACTCTAAATATATTAATAAAATGAACATTAATTTGATTAATCCACATGAACAATAGATAATTTACCCCTTTTAATAATAAGAATAATTCAAAAAGAAGTCACTCAATTTATACATATTTTAAAATTTGAATTAAAAATTTAAAAATTAAATTTATATTCTAACGAATATAATAATATTAACCTATAATAATAGCAAATGTGTGAAAATATAATGAAAGAGAGTTTTTTAATAATATCCATGAGGCTAAAGCAGCACACAGTTTCAACACAAACGCGCCACATAAGAGTTCAAAAAAGAAGGAATCATATCGCCATTTATGAGATGATGTGACGTGACGTAAGGGGAGAGAGCAGAGCCGTTGAGTTAGAATCAGATTTGTATGTAAATTACGCGTAAATGAAGACGCAAATAAATGGAATATTTCCGCTTGGGTCCCACTCCCACCCAAACATATGTTCCCGCACAAATTGGAATAGTGGCTACTACCTATACCTATACCCCTATCAAATCATACTCACAAGCTACAATTAACCTAAAGTTAAATAGTTTGGGTTATATATATATATATATATAAAAAAAGAAGGTAAGTTAGGTTAATAGGTAGGATATTTCAACAAATTACATCTTTCAAAAAGGTCTACATATATGGAAAGGAAGAAGATTGCCTTTATTAAAATAAAATTTTATGGTAATTTAAAGATAAATGAGCGATTAATAAATAAATAATTGGATAGAGTATCAAAATAATCAATTTTGACCATATTCTAGTCTTAAAATCAACAATTTTAACCAAATTCAATGATCATATCTTTAATTGTGACTTGATCCTAAATTATTTGTCTATTATAACCATTGAGTTCACATTGAAAGGTAGTGTAAATAAATGGTAATTTAAAGATAAATGTGTGATTATTAAATAAATTAAATTTTAGAATAATATAATGTTAAATTGAAATATAAAGGTTATAGAAAGTTTAATTTTTATGAGATGGTATTGATGTATTATAATTTATATGATATTGTATTTTTGGATTACTTTCTTATGTTCATTTTAGGTATGAAATGTCATATGGTTTGGAATAGACAAGTTGCTAACTCTTATAACATAATTGGATAAAGCATTAAAATCATCAATTTTGATCATATTCTAGCCTTGAAATCAACAATTTTGTTCAAATTCAATGATCATATCCTTAATTGTGACTTGATCCTAAATTATTCTATCTATTATAACCATTGAGTTCACGTTGAAAGGTAGTGTCAATAAATGGCAATATAAAGATAAATGAGTGATTATTAAATAAATTAAATTTTAGAATAATATAACATTAAATTGAAATGTAAAGGTTATAAAAAGTTTAATTTTTATGAGATGGTATTGATGTATTATAATTTATATGATATTGTATTTTTGGATTTTTTTTATGTTTATTTTAGGTATGAGATGTCTTAGGGTTTGGAATAGATGAGTTGCTAACTCCTATAAAATAATTTGATAGAGTGTTAAAATCATCAATTTTGACCATATTATAACCTTAGAATCAACAATTTTGACCAAATTCAATGATCACATCCTTAATTGTGACTTGATCCTAAATTATTTTGTCTATTATAACCATTGAGTTCATGTTGAAAGGTAGTGTCAATAAATGTTTTTTGGGATTGCTATGCTAGGATTGAACTTTGTCGTTTCCTTGTGACTAAGTCAAGTAATGTTTGTTGTTGTTTACAATGTGCAATGAAAAAAATAGGTTATTGAAATGGAAGATGCTCAATTCTCACTAAATTGCAAGGTTGTTCTAATGTGAAATGTTTGTGAACCATTTTTATTCTAATTCTTAGATGCTTGCTACTATAATGATGTTAGATAGTCCTATGAGTTATCTTTAAATATTGGATATTAGGTGCTCATTCAAAGTTTCGCACCTAAGGTGACAAACCTAACAATCATATGTTCAAATAGGTTGGCTCAAGGAATGCGAAAAAGGCATTGATTAAGGTAAACAAGATCACACCAACAAATTTTTCCAAGGCATGAGGAAAATGGTGGGATCAAAGTTGGAATTGGATCATAGGGGATAAATTGGCTAAAGGGATAGGACATGACTAGATTTGGTTAGCCAACGAGATATAATCTCTCAAATTAAGTACCAAGACTGCACATTCATCAACAAGGATAAAATGATTGTAAGACAAGAGGAGAAAAGTGTGAAGTATGCACATTTTTTCTTTATATTTTATTTCCTTTAATGTACATGTGAATCTAGGATGAAACATGGATATATTAAAGTAAGATATGACCATGGGTAAAGAGAAAGCATATTTCCAAAGAATAAAATTTAAAAGAATACCTTCACTTTATTTGTGTCCTTCATGAGGTTACATTTCCAAACTTGCACATGTGAGCACCAAAATTTGTTAGGAGCACCTACATTAACATAATCATAAAATAAAATCAACAAATTGCATTAGCATGAACTCAAATTCACTACCATTGCATTATGAAAAATGGTAAAGGAACCATGGAGTTGTGATTGAGTTGGCCACCATGAAACCTTGTGTAAAAATATGCAAAGTAAAGGAATCAAATTGGTAGGGTTGTCGAGGAGTAAGAATCAAGTTGGCCCCTTAATGTATATAATGAGTCTAAAAGAAGATGATAACATGTTGTTGGGTTGTTGAGGATTAGTAATCAAGTTAAACCTCTCAATCTATTTGTTGAAACCTAAATTACTCCATCACTTCTACTAGCATTAAATCCCACGCATCACCACCTTCTAAATTAATTGAATAAATTATATTTATTTAATTAATTATTGATCTTTCTACCCATGTTAATTAAGTAATTTTAATTATTTAATTAATTAACTTGACTCTTTCTCTAACATTTATTAAATAAATTAGGATAATTTATTTAACTAATCAATCATTTTTTAAGTGTCCAACTTGTTAGAGTAATTAATAATTAGCTAATAATTAATTAATTATCATGCTTATTCTAATTTTACTTAATTTAAGCTAAACTTTAGGAGTGGTTTTTTATTTTATAGATAGATTTTTATTGTGATCATTATTTCATTACATAAGATGGTGACACTTGTCATGATCTAATCCCTTTCTCATCTAGGGTTTTCTCTTATACACATTCTCCTTCATTGCATTATTTCATTTTGTAAGTTTTTCTTTTTGAGGAAATAAGAAATATTTCTTACAACCATCATGCATGGAAGGTGTTCTTGTTTGTTGTTTGATCTTGCTTTTGTGTGTGTTTCCCAATTTCAACACAACCTTCAATAAGTAAATTCAACATTTATTAGAATTTTTTTTATTTAAGTTCATAATTTTCATTCTAAAAATCAAATAAATATAACTTATTATGCATTTCCAATTTTTCTCTCAAGCCATTAGTTGACTAAAACCAATTATTTGATATAGCTAATTATTTGCACAATCCAAAATAATGATTGATCAAGGTGAATGTTGATCAAAGTTCAAGATTGCAAATGTGTCTAAAAATGAATTTTGCATGTAGATAGCCCCATGATTCACAATTCTTTGTGTATTTATCTCATCAAATCTTGCCCATCCATTTCAATCTAGAAAATCCTAGCCCTTCACATAATTCCAAAAAAATATTTTTTGGATCTCCAAAGGAGTCCTGTTGACGTGGTTTTTGAGACTTACACCAACACGTAATAACAAAGTCTCCAATGGCTACTTATCCTCTCTTGAACAAAGTTTCTCAGATAAGATTGCTACATAGATCATACATTTAACTCCAAGGTTCTTAGGCAAATAGTCTCACGGTTTGATGTGATATTGCTGGTATTTCAAGGACTTACACAATTGTTCGGATAGCTGACAGCCAGACAATGGACTTAAGGGCTTTCTATGGTAATTAAAATGATTTTAAGTGGAGCACAAGTTTCCAATCCTATCCAAGTGGATCAAATTAAAATGAGTGTAGGGCCTAAGAAGTTTACGTTCTATCTAAATGCAAGATATGTGGAATTCGACTTCAGCAGACTTCAACCAGATTTTACCTAGCCTCGCATCGGACAGCTTCAGCAAAATTGGTGCAATCTTCAGAGGAGTAACGAAGAATATTCAGATTATAATTCAACATACATGTACCATCACAACGATGCATACAAGCATACGAACCACAATCGAAGTTAAGTTTGAAATGATTTCTAGTTGACCACGCAAGGCAAACTCACCATCAGCAAGTTGCTAGTGGTATGGATAAAGAGAAGCTACGTCGATCAAACACCACAAATCCAAAGTAAACTACTTGCATGAACTGAAAACTACACTACTTTATGCTACTTGAAGTTGAAGGGATGAAGAAATCTTGCTAGCTACTTATAACAAAGATGAACTCACCATTCAATGAAAGATCTTTTATTACAATAGTTTTTCACAACAATCTCTTACAAAGTTTTCAAAGGAAAACTTTCCTTCTTCTTCAAACTACACTATGCTAAGATATTACAACTAAAGTGCCTCTGCTCTACTCTCTAGTTTGATCTCTAAGCTCTAACTCTACTGAGTACAAATGAGGGGGACTCCCCCTTTTATAGATGGCCAAGTCCAACGGACGGCTCAGATTACAATAGGCTGGATGGCCCAGATTGTGCCACCTCAGCCCTAAACAAGATTTTCCCTAAAAACCGCCACAATGGAGAGTGGGGCAATAAATGAGCAATTAATGGCCACCATCTTCTAGAAGATTCCCATTTGTAGATGCGTTCACACTATTCTCGATCTTCTTCTTAACATTGTTCTTCAACTTCTTTGTCACTTGAGTTATACTAAGTCTCAACACTTGGCCATTTTTCGCAACTTTTCTTCCTTCGAGGTTGAAATGTCATCTTGAATCACTTGCTTCATCACTTTAAATCATCATCACTTGGTCTCCACGTTTTTCCTGCAAAACAAGCAAGGAGAAGTGCATTAGAACACTTCATAATATAAATTCACTTTACTTACCTGATTTTCACGCTCTAACTTCCAAGCGTTCATCGTCCTCATTAGCCAACTTCATCCTCAAATTTTTTATGTCAGCCAAATCTCCAATCCATCTTGCATTCTACTTGGGCATACTTCACTCTGATATTTCATCCAACTCAGACTCGAGAATAATGCTTTCATCAGGAATTTGATCAAAAATTATCTAGGCGATCATTTTCAAATTCATCTGCCAAGGCAAATTTTTATCTTGAAAACATTTCTTTCCTTGCCTTAGAATTTTTTTTAAACTTTTACTTAGGAAATTCATTATTTGAGTGCCCATCGAAAATCTCCATCCTGAAGGCCTTGGCAAAGTTAAGAAGACATGGAAATCAACTTCTCATCGAAGATCTTCAATACCCAGAAGAAAATTTTCTTCAGAGCGTGTAGAATTCATGGGTATACGACGAACGGGTTCATTTAATTTTCTAAAAATTTGAACCTTAGAAAATTATTTCCTTATGAATTTTAAATCCGTTCTTTACATCTTTGAGTGCCCCGTTGTTCAAACTTGAGAAATTTTAATTCATCCTGCAATGCCAACATCTTCTGACTCCGTCACTGGCAAACTCATTCGTGTCCAGGAAATTTCATCACTTCACCAGACTTAGGCGTTTTTCCCAAGGGAGAACATTTTGTGCCTTAGAAAATTTTGAATCACTTAGCATTTTGAAAAATTTTCCCCTAGAAAATTTTATTCATTCTTCAATCCATTCTTCCTGTGGTGAAGAATTTTTCATCAACTCATTTAGAAAAATCTTCCTGCAAGCACATCATACTTAACATATTTTACTTCCATCATCTTCAACGCCTTATAATATTATATTCATCACCTTATATACTTTAGGCGCATATCATACTTGAGGAAAGATATTCATCTAAAACTCCAACGCCTAGCATATCACTCAACACCTTGTATTTACCTCACCACCCTAGGCGCATATGACACTTGAAGAAGAAAATTCAACACGCCTAGTAGTGCTTCACTTTCCACTTACCACTTTACATACTTGGGCGCATTTTTGCATATGTGAAGGATGAAACACATTCAAATACCTTTGACTTTTTGACTTTGCATGCATGAAGGATATAACTTTTACCACGCCTTCCTGTGACCTTTCACCTCCCTTGTTTTTGTCTTCACATGCCCTCTTTTGGGCGCATTTTAGCATGGGAGGTGGATAAAGTTTAAAACATGGGCGCATATTTGATGTCATGAAGGATGAAACACATTCAACGCCACCTTGTGACCCTTGAGCTTCCCCATTTTGTCTTCACATGGCCCCATTTGGGCGCATTTTGCCATGCATGAAGGATGGGTGCATTTCCAGGGTGGTGGAGGACGAGTTCTTGCCTTAGAATATTTTTATGCTTCACTCCACCAACTTGGGCACATTTTAGCTTGGCAGGAGGATGAAACGTTTTGACCTCTTTGACTTTCTTGGACTCCTCAAGCATGGGCGCATTTCAGCTAGGCCAAAGGATGGGCGTATTTTGGCATGGGAGGAGGATAATTAACACTTAGAAAATTTTCTCATCATCTTGCTTGTTAGGAAGGCGCATTTAGCTATGGGTAAAGGATGAGAGTAGATACTTAGAATTTTTTTTAGCATCTTGCTTGCATGAGGGGGCGCATTTCACCCAGTGAGCAGGACGAAACTCATGCCTTAGAATTTTTTTTTAAACTTTCTCCTTGAGGTTGGGCGCATTTTGCCTAGGCAGCTGGATGAAAACTTGAACTTAAAAAAAATTTCAAACTTCTTTATCAACTTGGGCGCATTTGGAGGTGGAAGGAGGATGAAACATGTTAGAAACTTTTTCAAACACCTTGAAGGCAAGC
>VDFB02190077.1:0-12685 GCA_007258455.2 Sequoia sempervirens
TTGAAAATCCTTCACATTTAATGGGAAAATACATGTTATTTATTGTGCTCACCTTTTATATTTGTAATAGGACAAACTATTAATATAAAATTATCCAATGCTTGTACTGATGGAACTTAAAATTTTGTTCCTAATGTTTCACTCATGCCCTACCTTATGTCACTGGGCTTTCATGGTGTTGGAAAATTTCTTAGGGCTGGGGTTTTAGCTTTGTCTTCATCTTAAACCCTTATGTTTACGTAATGCAGGCAATTAGAGATCTATTTCCCTTTGTTACCTTTTTGAAGGGTTTAAAAACATCTTATGCCCATCGTTCTGTCTAGGCCTGTCCCTTTGGTCTTAATATTTTATTTCCTCTGTGGGTTTTATTTTCCTAAGTCCTAGTTGGCCCTGTGCTGAATGCTTTTAAAAAAACTTATGTTGTTGTTTTCCATCCGCCTAGTAATGTCCCCTTGCCCTTTAATGAATGTTTTATTTTTTAGAAGGATAAAATTTGCATTGTCGTTGATAAAAATTCCTTCAAGATCAACAGTTGCCTGCCATCCCGTGATCAAGAATTGTAGGATGGCGATATCGTGGGCGGGCAACATGTGTCCCATCTATGGATCAAATTTGCGCGACTGTTCATCAACTATCCTTTGATCTGAGTTGTTCCCCGCCATCCCGCGATGGTGCTTTGGTTGATTGCAAAATCATGGGTGGCTGCCACATGGACTGTACAAGGTGGGGCCTGAGAAAATTTTCCATCCACCTGGTAATGTCCCCTTTCCCTTTAATGAATGTTTTATTTTTCAGAAGGATGAAATTCGTGCTGTCGTCAATCAAAATGCCTTCAAGATCAACGGTTGCTCACCCTCCTGTGATCGGGAATTGTAGGATGGTGATATTGCGGGTGGGCGATATGTGTCCCATCTGGGGATCAAATTTGCATGACTATTCATCAACTGTCCTTTGATCTAAGCCATTCCACACCATCCCACAATGGTGCTTTGGTTGATTGCGAAATCACGGGTGGCTGCCACGTGGACTGTACAAGGTGGGGCTCAAGGAAATTTTCCATCCACCTAGTAATGTCCCCTTTCCCTTTAATGAATGTTTTATTTTTCAGAAGGATGAAATTCGTGCTGCCGTTGATCAAAATGCCTTCAAGATGAACGGTTTCCTGCCATTCCGTGATTGGGAATTGTAGGATGGCGATATCGCGGGCGGGCAACATGTGTCCCATCTGGGGATCAAATTTGTGTGACTGTTCATCAATTGTCCTTTGATCAAATTTGCATGATTAAATCACACACATGGTGATGTTTCTAGGGAGCTCAGTTGGAAGACATTTCTCAATCCAATTGGTCATAATTTTCCTCTAAGAAGAAAGTCGGCAAGACCTTGTAGATGTCTTATGTTCATGGAGCTTAATAAGTTTTAATAATTTTTAGTCATTTTAAAGATTTGTATTTTTTGATACAGATAGGTATATTTAGACTTTTGATGGCTTATGTACAATTATGCATATTCTTTTATTTAATATATTTTTTGCAATATCATGTTATTCTTGATTAATCACATTATTTGTTTTTCATTTTTATTTGTTTTGTTGAAAAATATTTTATCTTTACTTTACATCTATGATAATTTCAAAATTATCTAATTTAAAAAATTTAAATAAAAACTTATTTTATTAATCTCTTGAAGTACCCAGGTCCTAATCTTTTGTAGATTAATAACTATCTAAATAACTATTTCTTTCCTTTATTTCTATAAATGTGTCTCATGTCTCTATTGAAATTTATGAGATGTGTATGTAATTCTTAGCACAACACTCTTAGAGATTAGGATTTATTTTCCATCTATATCTATTTTCTTATTGTTCCTATTAGTGGCTAATTAAATATTCATTGAAAACCTACAAAGAGCTTGGGTCCTTCAATCTCAAAGCTTGTCTAATTTCTTGATGAGAATCATTCACATTGATTCCCAATATTGTGCTCCAATTGCATGATACATTTATAAAATGCACTTGGTAATTTAGTATGTGGTTGAAATATTAGAGTAACAACAAATGGTTCTTTTCATTTTTGGCACATGATTGGCCATTTTTACTATGTTAAATTTTTATTTTCACTTTTATTTTCATGGTTTTCATGTTGTCAAATTTTCATACATTTCTCAGTCTTTTTAAAAAAATAAGTGAAGGTTCTATTAGTGTCCCCAATCTTTGTAAATATCATGTATAGAGAAAGTACAATATATAAACTACCAATTATAGAGTATAACAACAAAATGAATTTAAAAACTACATAGAAACAACGTTTAGAATAATTCAAAATAGAGATACCATTCTACTACAAATACTATGTATAGAAACCCTATATATGTAGCCACACTTTCACCCTCAAAATCAATAGAATAAATTCTCATACATTGTTTCTACAATGAATTTAGAGAATATATTATAAGATTTAAATTCAATAATGAATTTAGAAAATATTAAATCAATCAAAATTATTTCTATTATCCAAAATACTATATAAGTAAATCTTAAGCTCAATCTTAAGCCTAACAATAACCCTAAGTGAACACTTATCCTAATTCAACCTTAACCCTGATTTAGCCCAAACCATAACCTTAACCCTAACCCTAATTGAACCCTAACCCTAATTAAGCTCTAGCCCTGATTAAAATCTAACCCTAATTAAACTCTAGCCATAATTGAACCCCAACCCTAACCCTAGTGTATACACCTAAAAATGGTCACATCACACTGTCTGGTGATTAATTAAATATTTTTAATTTTTAATTAAAATCTTTGAATTGTATCTGCGTATAAATAAATTTAAATAATTTATTTATATTTTTTCATTCTTTTATTTTGATTAAATAAATAAGTTTATTTAATCATCTTTTCATATTCATTTCTTAATTAATTAAATAAATATTACGATTTATTTATATTAATTATCATATAATCTTAGTTTGAATATCTTATTCAAATAAAGATTAAAATATTCTTCTTCTTCTTCTAAATATTATTTATAATTAATATTCCAAAATATTTAATTAGTTCCTCTAATTCGATAATCATTCATAATTAAATATTCCAAAATATTTAATTAATTCTTCTAATATTTCATATTCTTCTAAAGTCACATCATGATTAAATATTCTAAAATATTTAATTAAATATTTCATAGTATAAAAATCAAAAATAAAATGCAATAAATAAAATTAAATAAATTTATTTATTTAATTAATTTTGGGATTTATCTTCAACACCCTTGAAACAAACTGCCAAAACAGAAAATTAAATTTTCTTTGTTTTTGTGCAGGCTTGTTCCCGTGGGTTGAAGACAGGAATCCATCCTTCTCTCCAACCTCTCAACCTCTTCCATCTTCTTCTCAACTTCTTCATCTTTCACCATTCAAACCTACCAGACAATCTCACAGTCGTAGATTCTTGCCAGCCGGGATTGTGCCTGCAAAAATCTATAAATACGACTGCCGGGAACTCCAAATGATATAGAAGTTTTAAGCGAGTAAATTATAAGAAAATTTCATAGCATTCATACTTTCATAGCATAGAATCATAGCATAATATAGCATAGAATCATAGCAATAGCAGTATAGAATCATGATATTTTTCATTCAGAGCCCCTATGCATAATCTACAGCCCCTGTCCATATCCGTATTAGCAATTCCATTCCATCAGCATATAGAATAGAGGTTTTTCATTTGCATACTCATTCTACAACAGCCATTTGGAGAAGCTTATATCAAAACCGAGAGCAGCAACTTCAAATCCTTGGAGATAGAGAAAAATGGAACGGCTCTGAAGAAATCTTGCTTATTTGAATTTATTTAAATTTCTTTAGATTAAGGTTTCATTTAGTGTTTTGTTTTTCAATTAGATTAACATAAATAAACATTACACATTTTTTGGCGCCCACCATGGGGCTCTTTGCCCCTGTTTCTCATATCTTTTTGCAATTTTTTTGACAGGTTACAGGCAAAAATAGCAGAATAGCACAGGAAACACGTCTTCCAAACTTCATCTCCAGTTTAGCGCATCTAATAGGTTTTGTAGTGCCCGTAATACTTTTTGCAGTGCCCTTGAAGCATATTGCAGCGCATATAATTCATCTTGTAGCGCATATAATCCATCTTGCAGCGCATATAGTTCATTTTGCAGCGCCCTTAAGTCATCCTACAGCGCATACAAACAACATTTTCATAGGAAATCTTAAAATGGCCGTATCTTGGTCATTTTTTGGTCTTTTTCAGAGCTTTTTTTTTTTTGAAATGGGGTAGAATTTCATAAGCTATATAATGGTGTGAGTTTTTATCAGATTTGACAAAGTTACAACTTTAAAAATTGCATATATTTAAAAAAATTTGCATGTTTTGGGATTTAATACACTTTTTCTTGCATGCATGTGTTTCTTCTTGTCTTGGTGACTTTTTGGTGAATCATACGGAGCTGGAAAAGCATTGGGATCAATCAGCACCCTGGAAGATTCCTATAGCACCTTTGAAGATTCCTACAACACCTATGATGTCTGTTATAGCGCACTTTTGAAAAGGCTACAAAATGTAATTTGTAATTTAATTTGACTGAATCCGACGTGACCGCGGACAGTAATAACTTTAAAAGAATGAAGCAATCCTAGGGTAGACACCTAACTTAAAAAGAAGCAATCCTAGGGTAGACATTTAAGGTAAAATGAAGCAATCCTAGGGTAGACATTTCACACTTTATTTTTGGCTTAAAAAGAATTTTTCTGTTTATGTGAAGCAAAATCTTCACTTAGCTTAGAAAATTTTCATTTGGGGCTTAAAATACATTAGTGTTTGCTTTGTTTTTGGTGATAGGCCTATGCTCTCCCCTTAACTGGGTGATCAAAATGCCAAACTCACCTATTTCCCTTCATGCAATTTCTTGTTTTATTAGCTCCTTTTAGAAGGCCTGCCGTAGTGGGAAAAAGTACTCACCCTACGGGAACACCTAAGTGGGAACAACTAAAGCCAAGTTTTCCAACCCACTATAATCAAATGCGGATGGTTGATGAAAATCCCATTCGACGGTAGTGTGCATTGATAACCATCCGCAAAGCCTTTGTTCTAAAGGTAGGGAGGTCTCTCGAGGGAGTCTATCATTTGCCGCACCGAATGGAAACCCTTACTAAGAACCTAGTATAGTATCTTATCGAGTCAGTTTCTGAACATCATATTAATCACAGTGTAGGGGAGGGAAGAATCTACCCCCAAGATACTCACCATATAACTGCCAAGGACTGTTTGCTCAGGGGATCCGGTATCCACTTCCATCACTCTGAGTACGCACCTATAAAAGACGAAAACACGGGCACCCTTTTTGGGGTGACACGGTTGTGTGAGTCGACCCAGTTCTAAGATGTGGGCTGTTGATTACTATGATGACCTACTTGAGTACTAAGAGTGAGTCTGTTTGAATTGTTTATCATGTGTAAAACCTGTTAAAATAATTTTTGAAAAATGTTTTGGTCATACACTTAATGTTTAAAGACAACTATTCTACAACTTACTTGATGTGTTTTCAAAACATTAATTCAGTAAAGATCATCCAAAACTCACAATTACATTGATTACACTTATCATTTTTTGAGACTAGGATCAAATCTCAAAGTGCATATTTTCAAACAAGTTTTGATTATTGATTCAACTTCCCCAATAGGATTCTGATATCCTTTCATCTTGGAAGCCACAATCAAGAGTTAGAAACATTATTTGATCATATCATAAGATTTTCATCTTATCAGATCAAGACACCATCATTTTTGCACTTATAAAACTGTGATCTAAGTCTAGAAAAACATTTCAAAAGCATATGCATGTTGTCCACTTTACAACATGGGTGATAGGGAAGAAAATCCTCTTCATAGGTTTCATACTGGGAATAGTTCAAATAATGAGATAACCAATGAAATGATTCAAGAAGTTGAACAGGATCCACAGTTTCACCAAATTTTGGACAAGATGTTAGAGCGAGATAAAGAAGGCTACTTTCTTTTCTTAGCAAACCAAGGTGCCAAATTTCCCTCTAACTACAATATGGAGAAAATTAAGGAAGATCCTGAAAAGACTAAAACTCCATTAAATGATCTTAGTAGTTTTCCCCAACAAACAAGAGCACTCCAAAGGCAAATCAAGGAAATACAAGGGGGCACAACTATGAAGTCTTTTGACAGAAATATGAATGTAACCTCTTCTCCTCCAAAAGCAACATCATCCAAATTCAATGTTTTTGAATTTTTGCAAAGGTTACATAAGAAGCCCAAATCTAAGCCCTCAAATAAAATTGACCAATCCTGTCATGTCATGCATTTATCTTCATCCCTCATAATTCAAAATGAATCTCATGATTCTTTCACTCAAGATAACGATTTCATTCAATCACCTTCTTCTATCATATCCTTTACATCCAATGATTCATTTCAATCTACACATCTCAATCAAAACATTCTACAAACCCTTCCTATCTTTGATCAAGATCCCATCTCTCAAGGACCATATGATGATCCCCTCCTTTCATTATTCACCCATGATAATCCTCTTCCATCTCAAGAACAAAACGTTCTTCCAAGTTCTTCTTCCACATCATCTAATCAATCCATACCATCCCATGATTCTATTGCATCACAAGAGCATGATATTTCTTCCATCCTATCTAATGATGTCTTACCAATTGATATGATTTCTACAAAATTTCACGATTTCCTTCCTCATCAAGATCAATATAAGCTTCCATTCAAGGATACCCTTTCATCCCATGAAGATGATTATCCTTCTCATGATCAAGATATGTCTTTCATACCACTTCATAATCCTTTTCCTAGTCAAGATCAAAACACCCCATCATCCCCATGTCAAGAGCCTATTACACCTATTCACGTTATCCATGAACCCCACACCTATAAATTGGGATCCTCCACCTTTATCCATTCTGGTTTACTTCCAAAACCTATCCTCTCATCCATATCATATCCTCCTCACAATGGACTCGCATCTTGTTTCACAAACAATACATATCCAATTGGTAAACAAATGTGTGAAATTATGAATTACAAAGGAAAAGGTTCAGGCCTTCATGAGCAAGGTATCCTAGAACCCCTTTCTGTCCAAGCACATCCATATTCTCATGGCCTTGGTTATACACCTCATGCTCAACCTAGGTATCCTATTCCATCAAAAACTCCATCTATCCTAGGTCATTATCCTAGTTCATCAAACCTTCCATCTATCCTTGGTCCTTATCATTCCAACCCTAGCTCATCAACCCTTCCATCCATATTAGGGTCCCACATTTCTCCATCTCCTATTCTTCAAGAACAACAAAGGTACACATCCTTGATTCACTTTCAAAATTCTTCCTTCATTAACTTGTCCATCATACCTCCATATCGTTCATCTCAATCCACCCCTCCCATTGCTCTTGGAAGCAATTTGGGTTCCAAATGTCAAAAGCTTCAATATAAAATTACACATGTATCAAAGGATCAACATGTCTCCTCGAAGAGTCATGCAAAAATAAAAGAAAATTTGATCCAAAAATCAAAAGGCAATTTTCAAAGGCCACAAAGGCCCATCAAAGCGAAGGAAATTTCCAAAGGTCACAAAGGCCCATCAAAGAGAAAAGGAAATTTTCAAAGACCACAAAGGTCCATAAATCAAAAAGAAAAATCTCAAAGGCCACAAAGGCCCACAAAGCAAATATCAAAATTAAAAGTCATGTGGATTCCTAAAAGTCTCATAATAGCAATAAACTCTAAATTGGCATCCAAATTTGCTAATCCAAAAGCTTCCTCCAATTTTCCATCTAATAACCTATCACCTTCCAAATCCATTTTTCCTCCATCACTCCACCACCCTTCAAGGTGTGTGCCAATGTTGATCTTTTCAACCTTTCCATTTATCCATAAACAGGTTTTCCAACCTCCTATCCATTATCCAACATTCATCTCCCATCATTCTCCTTTAATCCAAACTTTTGCATAAGTCCTTAGATTCTTCTATCATTAATCTGCCAACATTTAGGATTCTAATTCCCATTTCCATGGTTTATTAGAGGGATATTTGGTTGTGAAACTTGATGCTTAAGTCCTTCCTCTATCTCCCTATCATGCATATCTTATCTTCCATATTCCTCTTGTACTCTACACTTAGGGACAAGTTTCATCCATCTTATCATTCATGGTCATTATCCTCTCTATGCCCATTCCTTACATTTCCACCTTTGATCTTGACAAGGTTAAGGATCTTCTTGAACATCATATATCTTATCCATATCTTTCATACCATATCTATTCATATCTATCATCTATACATATCTTTCATATCCATATCATATGATAGGAATCTTATGTTTCATCATGGCTTGATGAAATTTGTATATATCCATACTCTTCAGGTTGTGTTTACACTGGGGGCAGCAACATAGACTGAACAAGCAAGAGGAGCAACGAGCTTTTTGAACATCACAAACAGACATAAACCAGTTTGCCAAAACACAACAAACATTGTCGTATCAAATCAACCACAACATGTTTATTCAATTCCAATGGAAATCAAAACAACATGATCCAAACAACTATCGAAATGAGAATATCAATGATGATAACCAAATTGGATGATCTTAATTTGAATAAATGTTTGAAATACTTTAGGCAAAATTTGAATGGTTGTTTGGTTTTTCTATCATATCTCTAGAGCGATTCGATGATGTACTGAACTAGAAAAGCAAGGAAGGAGTATGATTTTTATTTGTCTTTTATTTGCGAGAAAATCATTAGTACTATGCAAATTGGTCGTGAGACATGCTCTACTATGTATCATGGATGACATTTCAGAATTTGCATGGGAAAAGGGTTAACTCTTGTCTATTTATGCAAGCAATACTCAAATCATCTCGGTTCAATTATACCTAGATGCTTGTATTAACTTGCTATATCAAAATTCATGAAAGCAATACTCAGGTCATCACTGGTGCTAACATACCCTCTGATGCTTGTATTAACTTTCAACATTTCAATGCTCTATGATGATACAAAAAGCACAAATAAGCTCTCCAAATGGCAATATTGTAGGGATAACCTGCATGATCAGTATAGATTGCATTCATGTTAGAATTTGCATTTTGCATTTATAGATTTTCCCAAAAGCTAGCAAAGTATACAATGTCTCAATAAAAAAATCAAAGCTGATCACATGAAAACACTATGAGGTGCTACCCCCAGATTTTGTTGGTCTCACACCACCTGCTCCTACATCAAAAGATCAAATCATTATTCAAATCAAAATGGATCATCAAATCAATCCAATCGGAATACATCATACGACTATTTGTTTTCAACAACTTTGAAAGCACATTTATCAAACTACGATTTGTTTTCAACAACCTTGAAAGCAAATTTATCAAATCTACTATTTGTTTTCAACAACTTTGGAAGCAAACTTATCAATCGAAACTTATCAAATCAAATCAAAAACTATTTGTTTTTCATCATCATGAAAGCAAATATATCAAAGTTTCATATCTTTCCAAATAAATGGTTAGTCTGCATGCCTCAATCACATCTCTATCTGCCTGTACAAGCTGTGGAATCAATCTCCATGTCTTCGGGAATGTCTCTCGTAACTGCAAAACGCCCAATCTCTCCTGTTGAAACATCATCATGACAAAGCAAAATCAATATCAAATCATCACAACTCATCAATCATATCTGAATATTAAATTGTTTGTTTTTCATCATCATGGAAATCAAATATATCAAAATCATGTTTGTTTTTAACAACCTTAGAAGCAAACATATCAATATCAAACAATTTGTTTTTCATCATCATGGAAATCAAATTTATCAACATCATGTTTGTTTTTTAAAACATTAGAAGCAAACATATCAACAAACAATTTGTTTTTCATTTTCATGAAATCAAATATATCAATTCCTGTTTGTTTTTAACAACCTTAGAAGCAAACTTATCAGACAACTATTTGTTTTTAACAACTTTAAAAGCAAATTTACCAGCTACTATTTGTTTTCCAACAACCTTGGGAACAAATTTATTAGACAAACACCATCAAATCAGGGCATCTCAATACGAAAAATTGGGGAATTTTATCATATTTTATCACAGTAGGGGCAATTTAGTCATCAATTTTTCATCTTACATCTTTTTCACGTCAATTTCTTCATATCATCATTTTCAAACGATGAATCGACATCTTAAAAATCATAAAAATCCAAAAAATTCAAAAAGGTCTAAAAATTCAAAAAAATTCACAAAAATCAAAATATTATCAATTCATCGTTCGAGGGGGCATACACCTATTGACATTTCGACAGTCAACATCTGGGGAAAATTTCAAAATTCTTTGAAGCAATGCGTAAAACACATCACTTCAAAGAGGGGCAAAATGTATACACCTAAAAATGGTCACATCACATTGTCTGGTAATTAATTAAATATTTTTAATATTTAATTAAAATATTAATTGTATCTGCGTATAAATAAATTTAAATAATTTATTTATATTTCTTCATTCTTTTATTTTGATTAAATAAATAAGTTTATTTAATCATCTTTTCGTATTCATTTCTTAATTAATTAAATAAATATTATGATTTATTTATATTAATTATCATATAATCTTAGTTTGAATATCTTATTCCAATAAAGATTAAAATATTCTTCTTCTTCTAAATATCATTTATAATTAATATTCCAAAATATTTAATTAGTTCCTCTAATTCGATAATCATTCATAATTAAATATTCCAAAATATTTAATTAATTCTTCTAATATTTCATATTCTTCTAAAGTCACATCATGATTAAATATTCTAAAATATTTAATTAAATTTTTCATAGTATAAAAATCAAAAATAAAATGCAATAAATAAAATTAAATAAATTTATTTATTTAATTAATTTTGGGATTTATCTTCAACACCCGTGAAACAAACTGCCAAAACAGAAAATTAAATTTTCTCTATTTTTGTGCAGGCTTGTTCCCGTGGGTTGAAGACAGGAATCCATCCTTCTCTCCAACCTCTCAACCTCTTCCATCTTCTTCTCAACTTCTTCATCTTTCACCATTCAAACCTACCAGACAATCTCACAGCCGTAGATTCTTGCCAGCCAGGATTGTGCCTGCAAAAATCTATAAATACGACTGCCGGGAACTCCAAATGATATAGAAGTTTTAAGAAAGTAAATTATAGGAAAATTTCATAGCATTCATACTTTCATAGCATAGAATCATAGCATAATATAGCATAGAATCATAGCAATAGCAGTATAGAATCATGATATTTTTCATTCACAGCCCCTGTGCATAATCTACAGCCCCTGTCCATATCCGTATTAGCAATTCCATTCCATCAGCATATAGAATAGAGGTTTTTCATTTGCATACTCATTCTATAGCAACCATTTGGAGAAGCTTATATCAAAACTGAGAGCAGCAACTTCAAATCCCTGGAGATAGAGAAAAATGGAATGGCTCTGAAGAAATCTTGCTTATTTGAATTTATTTAAATTTCTTTAGATTAAGGTTTTATTTAGTGTTTTGTTTTTTAATTAGATTAACATAAATAAACATTACACACCTAGTATCTCACAATACAGGATCAAGACCTTGTCAACTCTGGTAAACCTTATTGGATAGTGATAAAAGCTACCTTATCTTTCATTAAGGTATAAATTTTTTGTTATACAACATGCCCCTTGAAAATTGGAGATAGGCACTGCAAAAAGAAGGTAAACACTAATGAAAATGGTCAGTGGTATTGTGGAAGATGTGATAAAACTTTCCCTGAATGTGATTATAAATATATACTTCAATGCAAAGTGGAAGACCATACTTCATTCACTTGGATTATAACTTTTGAAGAAGTGGCAGAAGAAATTATGGGTGTAACAACAAAAGAATTGAACATTTTGTAGCATGAAAAACAAGATGATGTTAAGTTTTCACACATTATACAAAAGGTCCTTTTCAACAGATATATCTAAGTTAGTTAATGCCATTTTGTCATGGTATACTTCTTTGATGCTGCCAATACTAAATCTAATGATTGATGAACATTTTTTCTTTGAAATTTATTGTTCTTGGTTGATTGTTGTTATAGACAAGTCGGTATGATTTCAAATTTCAATGTGTACCCTTATAAATGGGAATTGAGATAAACAATGACACAAACAATAATGAAATCAAATTGATTGCTTTCCAAATTCATATTCATGAAAATGTAAGCATTTTTTCAAGTCAATAGGCATCTTGATAAAGATAACTCTTGGTGTGTTTTACATATATTATTAATTAATATACGTATGCTAGTTAATTAAATTATTAACTATATTTTATTTGTATTATATATTAAATTGTTAAAGATGTAAAGGGAAATCTTAATACTAAATATATAGGAGAATGGTTTTAAAATTACATATTTTTTCAAAATAAAATATTAATAACTTTCTCCTACTTATCTCTCTCTCTCTCTCCCTCTCTCACCATATCTCCTTATATAGACTATATTTCCATATCCTCTCTCCTATATATATATATATCCCCCCTCTATCTCCCTATCTCTCTATATGTTTATTTCTCCATCTGCTCTCTCTGTATATCTCTATCTATTTTATCCCTTTGCC
>VDFB02190078.1:0-18349 GCA_007258455.2 Sequoia sempervirens
AATTTGGATTAATATCAACAATGTCTGGCTTTCTTCCTTGTGGAGCCAATTCCCAAATTGCCAAGGTCTCATATTCTTTATTAAAGGTAGAGTTTTGTAATGTTGCCTTAACTTCTTCTTCAGAATCCTAAAAAGGATTCTTGGACTTCATAATGGCACTGAAAGCCATTGCATCTGCAATGTCTCATTCAAGAAAAATCAAAACACCAGCCTGATTCACTAGTTGTCTTCCTTCTTCAGGAATGATGTTTTTGAACTCTTCCATTAGTTCAGCTTTCACTTCATCATCATTCTCCTGATCTGACTTGTCAGGTGTTAGTTCTCTTCTCTCCTTGCATTTATTTTGATATTCCTCAAATTTCATCCTCCATGCCAATTGCAAGAATATAGGAGTCTTTACAAATGCATTATCATCTAAGAACTCCTTGCAAGCCTCCATTATTGCATCCTGCACACTCTTACCCTTCATATCCAAATCGGATAGAACCAATTCAGCTGACCTAGGAGGGGATGACATACCAACCTGCATTTCTTGATCAGTAACAATAATTTCATCTGTGAGATCCTCAGGTAGGTGATCAGTTCTTTGCCTCTTAGGGCTTGGCTCAGGTGGTGGTGATGGGGGACTGCGCTCTGGTGAAGATTTTAATTCAATAATTTTGACAACCCCAGGTACTTTGAATTTTGGGCCTGGTCATGAAGGTGCCTTCATTATTTTCTTCCCTTTTCTATCTACTTCTTCCTCATCACTACCAATATCCCTTTTCCTCCTATAGATGGGCTGCCTTTCTGTAGGCTGACATATTGGCCTTGTTTCAATTGTCATATCACTCTGTCCTTGCATATCCAAACTTAGCCTTAAATTTATCTTTTTGGTTGTCAAGGTGTCCATTATCTCCTTGAAATTCTTCATTAAAAAATTAATTCTCTTGTGGTATGGAGTGAATTTCATCAATGGATCATACATCGGATCCATTTCATGCACAATATCTAGTAGCTTACTAAAAGCTATCCACTTTTCCTTGTTCAATTCCTGTCTATTTAAACCAAATTTATTCCTGATCAGGTCCTCAGGGAAATTGAACTCATATGCAAATTTTCCACCTTTTATTCTTTTTTATAAAAAAAGCAAAGAAACCTTCAGGATCATATTGTCGCCTTGGAACAAATCTCAAATGGTAATTAACAAAAAAAAATTCAAAATGTGTCCAGCCTCCCTTTGAAAATGTAAATTCAGACACTACTGTATAATCAGGGAATAATGTTCCCTTCCCCTTTCTAGTTAGGTTATCTTCATGAATACACCCCATCTGCCACATAACCTCCGCAAACCCTAGTCTTGGTGGCACATTGTATGGTAGTATGTGAGGGCTTCCTTGAAATCCATATATTCTCAAGATAGTGTTGATTGGATATCATGGGATAATGTCACGCCAGTTATGTAAAACCCTCAATTCTCATTTCCTCTTCTTCAGACTAAGGAAATCATGCAGTTCTTGAGGGATCTTAGGTATATTTACCATCAATCTATCCCTCAATCTTGCAACAAAAAAAATATCAAATTGCATATAACTGGTGCTTTCCTTATTATGGGACAAATCTGCAGCCCATATCTGTATTATCAATCTTTCTCCATTAACTGATTGTCTTAAGTTCATCTTCTCAGCAAAGAAATTAGTATTCCTAAACAAGAACATATGCATCAACATGGAATACCAAAAGAATTGAGTACCAGTATCACCATTCTGCAGCTTCAACAGTCCTTCATCTATCCTATCCACCAAAAAAGAAGTAAAGTCATATGTTACAGAGAAGTTAGGGTGTTGTATTTGCACCCCCATGAACATGTATGTAATCGACATTACTGCACCAGGGCTGAAACCCAAAATCTAACATAGTGAATAGAAAGTAGCCAGGAAAGGCTTTCCAAAACAATTCAATCTAAAGGGTTCCTGGTCACTAGGGTTGATGTGAAATTGTGAATCCCCTGCCTTAACCAGATGAGGTGGAAGCAGCTTAACCCTAAAAAAAGATTTCAATTTTGTATACTCCTGCTTCATTTCTTCAAGATTAATAGGAACCAAGTCATCACTTGACTCACTCAAATCAAAAGCCTATTGGATAACATCTTTGTTAGTTTTCAATAGAACCCCTCCATCATTATCTCTAATTACCCGTGTGATAGGGTCATATCTTTTGGCCACTACTCTAAGTAAGTCCACATCAGGGAATACATTTGAAACAACAAGCTTTTCCATGTCATACCTCCATCCATTTGAAAAAGGATGAGGAAAATTCATCTATCTATACCATAATCCAAACATTTCTAAGCCCGTGAGTGGAATCCTAGCATCAACAATGTTGGAATTATAACACACCAACCCCTCCCCTAGGATTTTACCTCGCATCAACACCAAACCTTTCCTTCTCTCATTTGTTGATAATGGAAATTGATCTAGGAAATCATCGTACAAGTTTCTTTTCAAATACTCAATGTGGCCAAAGTGTTGCTTGGTTGGTGCCATTTTAGACAAACTAGGGCCTCACTACAATGTTACACTTGAAGTGGCTTTGACTAAGCCGAGATAGAAAATTACAGAGTAAAAATACCACAATTCCTCACAATTTATGATTAAACAATAGCCCTAACAAAATATTTTAATGAACTCAGTGACAAGCATAGAAGACCCCCCCTTTCCCAAATTTAGGTGTAGAATGACTGGGAAACAGAGAAAATTAACTCATGGCTTTTTTCGCACAAACTCCAATTTTTGGCAGCAGCTGCTTGCAATTTCACCAAGTTGGCTCTGAAAATTTTTTCACGAAATACTTGGATGCTTTGTGATACAAATGAGACAAGTAAATTGATTTTATGTCGATCAAATTATGCCAGTGGATGTCTCATCCACCATTAAAGCTCACTCACGGGCTGCACGAATGGCTCCAACCATAATTTTATACATATTTAAATTTGAGCCATTGATCCTTCAGTTTGATCAAATCATCAACGGCCATCTTTGAAATAGGCTGACATAATCACCAACACAGTAATAAAGGGGCCCACTATGTCATATGCCGCGAAGGAATGTCATATGGCAGTTGCCCGCGATATCGCAATCCTTTGATTTATCATCGCGGGATGCCGGGCACCATCAATCTTTTTACCATAAAGCCTACTCCTTCAAAAATGGTCATCGTCCTTTCCTTTAACTGTCGAGCAGCTTTTCCCTTAAAATCATAACATCTGCGTTGAAATAAAACACGTGCATCTTACAAGTGCATTAGTAATCCGCCCCGTAATACATTTAAAACTGGTGAACGCTTTCTTCACTCCTTAGGCTTCATTGGATGAGACACGTGGCAGGCACCCGCAACATCGCGATCCCAAAATTCCTAATCACGGGATGGCGGGCACCGTCAATCTTGAAGAGACAACCCATCAATGGTCACACAGATTTCATCCTTTATGAAGGGCACGTGGCACCCGCCTGTGATATCATGATCCCTGTAATCGTTGATCGTGGGATAGCGGGCGACATTGATCTTGTTCCTTTAACACGGTTGCCAGCCATGTCGTTAACCTTCGAGTAGCTTTTCCAGCGAGATTATAACATATCCATGGATTTAGAACATGTGCGTCTCGAGAACACTTTAGTAATCCACCCCTTAATACATTTAAAGCTAGCTAGTGTTTCCTTTACTCTTTAGGCTTCATCAGATGACACATGTGGCACCCACCCATGATTTCGCAATCAACCTAAGCACCATCATGGGATGGCGGGGAATGGCTCAGATCAAATGGTAGTTGGTCAGCGATAGCTCAAATTTGATCACCCGAATAGGACACGTGGCACCCACCTATGATTTCGCGATCCTTGAATTCCCAATCACGAGATGGCAGGAATCATTGATATTTGTAGGAAATAGATCAACGGAAACACTAAATCAACCCTTGAGCTCCCCCAGATAGGACATGTGGTGCCCACCCGTGATTTCGTGATCCTTGAATTCCCGATCACGGGATGGTGGGCACTATTGATATCTGTAGGAAATAGATCAACGGCAACACTAAATCAACCCTTGCAAAATAAAACATTCATTAAAAGGAGAAGTAGGCATTACTAGGTAGACGACAAATAAAAGAATTATATTTATAGAAGAAAAATAAAATAAATCTACAATTTGTTTTATAATTTCACTTTTAATAAGCAATGCAGATTGTTCATTGTATTTGATCTGAATACATAGATTGTTAATTTTGAAAGGACAATACATGTTTCTTATTTGTAACAACTTGTCTTATTTTTGGATATTGTTTACGGTATTACATGTCACCATTTGAAAAATTTCAAGATTATTATTAAGTTGTTATAATATCAACATTGTTGCTAAAACATAGTAGACACAACAAATAAAAACATGACTATTCTTGCACAATTTGGCAGGAACTTCGCTGCTCTGCAGCTCTTGTTAGTTTTTGGATATCATCATAATTAATAAATTTAAAACTTATCAACTTCAAGTATTTTATATTTTGTATGTACAAATGAAAAAAATACAATATAAAGAATACTTTTAAATTTAAATTTTAGTCTTTGATTGTTGAATTATTTTAAAAGGATCATGTACTTCTATTTAATATTTAATTCATTTATATCACATAATCATTATAATTTAATTAATTATGAATTTAATAATTAAGTAATAAATATTCTATGAATTTTAGAAAATAGAATTTATAAGTAGGAGGTATTTTTCCACAGCGTGTCAAATTATGATATTGCTATCAGGATTCAACCGTGTAGTTTCGAGTCAAACTCATTGACCCGAAACTACACGGTTGAATCCTGATAGCAATATCATAAATATAATTTAGTTTAATTTTAAAATGAAATTTAAGTTTTTAAATATTGTGTTGATTTGATTATTTATTTGCTTTATGATTAGTTATTCAAATTTAAAGAACAACACAATTCAACTCAAAATCATAAAAATAAGCATGTAAAATATTTTATGATTTTTTGAAGTTGGAATTTAATATGATTTTACAAAATGAAATCATTTGGATGCAAAGAAATAAAAAAGGTTATTTTATATATTTTTTCAATTCTTAATTTATTCTCAAATTATAATTATTTATTGGTGAATTATTTTCAAAATAATATTTAGTTTTATTTAATTATATTAAATATAGTAGAATGATCAACCAGTATACCAATGCATTGTAAATAATCCCACATACACCAAATCAAACCTTTACAGATGTATACATTAGATAGGATGTAGTTTTATTTAATTTATTTATATTGAATAATTAATATAATTTATAAAGTAATATCAAGAAATAAATAACCTTAACCCCAAGATTTATACTAGAACTCTAATTGAACCCTAAACCTAACCCTAATTCAACCCTAACAATAGGATTTAATTACGGTTAGGGTTAGAGTGAGAATTTAATTATGGTTAGTGTTAGGGTTAGAATTAGAGTTTAATTAGGGTTAGGGTTAGGATTCAATTATGATTATAGTTAGGGTCAAATCTATAAGCTAATATTAAGATATTTAGAACTCTAACCCTAACCTAACCTTAATCTCCATCCTAGAATGCTAATTAAACCCTAATTGAACCCTAAAAATAAGGTTCAATAAGAGTTAGGGTTAGGGTTTAACAAGTAGGTTTATGGTTGGAATTAGGGTTCAATTACCTGGTTAGGGATATAATTTAATTAGTGTTATGATTAGGGTCAAGTTCAAGTTATAGTTAGGGTTTATTTAGGCTTATTTTGGTTAATATTACAATTGGGGTTTAAGTAGAATGTTAATTGAACCCTAATTTAACCCCAACAACAAGGTTCAATTAGATTCAGGGTTCAAGTTCAATTAGGTTTAGGGTTGGCATTCAATTAGTGTTATGATTAGAATCAAGTTCAAGTTATAGTTAGGGTTCAATTAAGCTTATTTTAGTTCAGTTTACAATTAAGGTTTAATTAGAGTTAGGTTTATTGTTCAATTAGGGTTAAGGTTAGGGTTCATTTAGATTAAGGTTCAAGTAGGGTTCAATTTGGATTTAATTAGGGTTATGATTATTGTTTAAATAGGGTTAGGGTTCATGTTAAGTTAGGATTAAAATTATTAATCTAGAATAAAACTTGAAGCTAAGGGTAGAGCTATGGTAAGTGGTAGAGTTAGGCTTAAATTAGGGTTTAATAAAGGGTAGGGTACAATAAGGGTATAATAATATTGGTTAATCTTTAAGTCATGATCATGCTAGATGCTAATTTGGTTTAAAAGACCCCTTGTTGAAGCCCACAAGACATTTATTTCTATATACCTTAGATATTGTTCATATTTATTATCATTGTGTTTGACCTCGTGAGAATGCTTCAGAGTAAAGTACACCTTGCAAATCCACCTACACTAGGAGAACCATTCAATCTCTCAAAATTTTACTGTTATTCTGGAATGATTATCAAATTGGATATATCCAAAGCCTTTAATAAGTTGACTTGGCAACTTCTATACTGCATATACCTCTTGTCAACATCAACCAGGGGAGTACTAATTGCATAATGAATTGTCTTCTTTTTCAATTCGATTAATCATCCCCCATAGGGTCTTCTTCATAAATTAGGGGATTAAGTTAAAGAGACCCATTATCATGTTTTTTTTTCCATCAAAATGGTAGAGGCCCTTAATGTAGAACTTATACTAGCCAGTATGTTACAAAAATTTACATGACTTCCAATTCTAGCAGCACAAGCCAATACATAGTGTTTGCAGATGTTACCTGAATTACAAGATAGATGAGTTTCTAGAGGAGATGCGAATAAAGACAACTTTTCAATTTGTTTCAGTGTCCAGTGTGGAGTATCTAAAATTTATTGTTAATTATGAATCTGACATTGACATATATCATTGAACTAAGATTGATACTACTATTTTGATTCATTGGTGATAATTATTGGATCATTTTGAAAAATCTAGAGATTTGTGTTTGATTGCAAAGAGTTATCTCTTATGATTTATCAACAAATTATTATTTCTATTCGTGGGCTTCTTACACAAGACAATATATTTATGCATTTCTTGTAGAGTCTATTCTAATTGATCATAATAAAAAAACTTCTAATTTTGAAAATAATATAACATAGAACCAAATAGCAGTGAAAATCCCAAACAAAGATTGTCAAGAGTGTATTTCATTTAGTTTTTATTTAATCTTTCTCTTTATGTCTACAATTTCTTGAAGTTTTTCTAGTCATCCAAATAATTTAATGTTGATGGATATGTAACACATTTATTTCATTCATGCCCTAGTTCATCATATTTCGCAGAAAGCATGCCCATCTAGAGATGACCTTAGAATTTGGTTGACTTATCCAGAGATAGTGATGTCGACAAAAATTTAAATGAGACAAGAAGATTTGGAAGCTAAGGGTATACACATCAATGTATAAGTTAAACAATTAATACCCTAGATAAACATCAGTTCACACAGTGATGAGTCTGTAGTACATAGTTTTGATTCTAGATAGTAGGCAAGCCAAATTTGGTTCATAGTGATTGGTTGAAACCTGGTGCAATACTAATTGATCTTGGCTTAAATGTAGTAGAGGTATGACACCTTCTAATTGCATTTTTCAAAAAAAGTTTGTAAGTAAAAGATGGTTAATATATAGCAAATTAAGCTGGTATTGGCATGGTGTGTTGGTTTATAGGTGGCATTGTTGTTCTTTCCACAAAGGTTCAAACCCCATTGGGGTGGTATTGTTGAATGGTTGTATCTGGTTCATAGCTCCGGTCAAAAGCGTTTACACCTTGAATAAATATATATATGTAGCAAATTAAAACTATTGCTTCTACTTTTGTATGATCCTAGTGCTAAAAGAGAATACCAATTAGTTGGTCATGTTTCCTATGAAGAGGATTCAAGAATAACTTCATCAATTAATCCTCTACCTTGTGGTATTGGTCTAATGAATATTGCAATGCTTTCATCCACTACTCTACAATCAATAAAATGAGAATATGGGTTCAATTGAGATTTCTGATGTTTGATCCAGGCCTTTTGCAATACACAACAAATACAAACAAAACTATTCTAAAACTTTATGGCAAGAACTTTGCTACTCTGGAGCTCTTGTTATATTATAACATTCATAACTTAAACCTTTTTATACACAATGTCAAGTTAACTATAAATTGTATAGAGTTTAGATTTTCTATATCTCTCATATATCAACATAGGTAAATTTGAAAATATTTTAAATTATATAATTTCAAAAAAAATTGAATGAATTTATAGAAGATTATTTTTATTAAAGTGATAGAATCTAATCCCCATACTAACATTAATTATAAGTCTAACCATAACCCCAATCCTAAAACTAACACTAATTAACTTCAAACCTAACTCTAATTTTATATCCAACCCTAAACATAACTATGATTCTAAAACTAACATTAATGAAACCCTAATTGAACCATAACCCTAACCCTAATACTAACCCTTGCCCCAATTGAACCTTAACACTAACCCCAAGCTCTATCATAGAACCTTAATCTTTACCCCAACCCCAACCCTAATCCTAATAGAATCCTATACCTAATTTTAATTAAAGTCTAACCCTATTTGAACCTTAAACTTAATTGAACTCATGTTTAGGGTTAGGGTTCAATTAAGGTTAGGGTTGAATTATGGTTATGATTAGGGTCAAAATTCAAATAGGATTATGGTTGGAGTTTAATTAAGGTTGTTATTCACTTAGGGTTAAGGTTCAATTAGTATTCAATTTGGGTTAGGGATCAATTAGGGTTATAATTCAATAATGGTTTAATTAAGGTCAGGGTTAAGGTTAGTCTTAAATTAGGGCTAGGATTGCAGTTAGGTTCAATTAAGGTAAGGGTTATTGTCTATTTTAGGGTTAGGGTTCAATTAGAGTTCTCTAGGGTTTTGATACAATTAGGGTTACGATTATAGTTCAATTAGTGTTAGAGTTAGGGTTATAATACGAGTTCAATTAGGTTAGTTCAATGTTTAATTAGTGTTGGAGTTAGGGTTGCAATAATAAAATTTTCCATAATGATATGGAAAGGCATTCAATTGGATTCATATACAAATGCATAAATAAGAATTGGTAATTAAGAATTCTCTAGAACTAAAGTTATAACAACAAATACAATCATTAGCTTAATCATTTGTTCTTGTTAGGGTTGGGATAAGAATTTAATGGGTCCAACTGAGACTTAGGAAATAAAACCCCGCGGAGGAAATAAAGCATTAAAATCAAAGTTGGGTTTTAATTTTAATCCAGTGATGTAAGCCTAAGCCATTAACTCCAGTGGTAATGTTGCTGACGGCTTAGCCAAAGCCTTTCATTAAATACTAATTGTATAATGTGTAGGTTTTCCAGATTCAAATATATGGGAGAAGATCTCGATTGTACCCTGCCAACTCGCAGACCTAAGGTGTCACCCTGTTATTTGGCGTGAGGTCAGCAAAAGGCAGATGTGTTTCTTGTATGGAATGTGGGGCCCAATCTGCACTATTGAGCTCATAACCCGTGGTTTTAGATCGACAACGAAGATCAAAAGCTAATGTAAATCTCTGCTGTTCCCTGCTAGCTGGCAAGAGGAAGATGAAGGTTGGTGAAGCATTAATGAATTATTCCTTGCTTGTTTAGTCACGTCAATCTCAATCTGTGTGAAGATGTTGTTGTTGGCAATCATGAAGGGTGATCTTTGGATTCTCATGTAGCTCTAGTTAAGTGGTGACAGTACATACGCCGCCAAATTGCCATGTTTTCACATGCATTTTTACTAAGCATTGATGAAGGTTGCCATTACCTCGCACAATAAAAAGAAGAGGAATTTACTACTAATAGTGTCATTCTTGTAGCAGTTAGAGCACTTTGTGGGTTGAGTCTAATCAAGTTTGAGTGCTTGTCTGAGAAGAGAAAATGAGTATGTCAGTAAGGAGGTCTGTTCATTTGAGCTCACAAAAGCTCGATCCTGCTATTCAGGAAGGTACTTTGGTTGACAAGCCCAAGCTTGTGCCCACTAGATGCAATTGAAGGTTACAATTCCAGGACGTTGCTGCTCAACTGGTAGATGACAAAGGCAAGTAGTCGGCGGTGTGCTCCATTACTAGTGTTGGTAGGAAAATAAGGTATGGGCAGCATGGCTCCTCTGGATGCCAACACTCGCCCATTGACCTTACGAGCAACACTTCTAATGATGTAACCAAGACCGACTCAGACTACTATCTGTATTTACCTCTCTTCAATCATGGTATTGTCTCTGATGATGAAGAGATAGCTATGGTGCCATTGGTTGTTAAAACTCCAAGTGGATCGACTCGAACCATATTGGGCAAGGACAAGAAAGAAGACAAGGCTAAGAATCTACCATAATGGGCAACAACTAGAAGCAGGCATGTATACCAGGGTCAGAGTGTTGGTAAGGGAATGGTGGTGGGTAAATAAGAAGTTGCTGTGGTGCCTTCGTGTAAATTTGGTTTCCTGGCATTTTTGCGTGGATAGCGACAAGGGGATTTTGATGACAATTTGTGTTCCCCTATTCTTTTACACTACCCTAGTCCATGCACTATATATGTTTTGCAAATTCAACGCATGGGAAGTTTTGAAATGAAATTCAAATGCAATGGAGATTTTGTTCAAATTAAAACCCCAAGCGGACCGACTCAAACCGTATTGGGCAAGAACAAGAAAGAAGATGAGGCTGAGAGTCTGTCGTATTAGGCAACAACTAGAAGTGGGCGTGTATACCAGGGTCTGAGTGTTGGTAAGGGTAGGGTGGTGGGTAAATAAGAAGTTGTTGTGGTGCTTTTGTGGCAATTTGGTTGCCTAGTCTTTTTGCGTGGATAGTGACAAGGGGATTTTGATGACAATTTGTGTTCCCCTATTCTTTTACGCTACCCCAGTCCATGCACTATAAATGTTTTGCAAATTCAACATGTGGGAAGTTTTGAAATGAAATTCAAATGCAATGGAGATTTTGTTCAAATGAGAATTTGTAGTGAGATTACATTTGAGCCTGAAGCTTGTTGCTCCCTTGTCATATAAAAGGGAATTTAAGGCTCATTTGTAGGGAGAGAATTGATGAAAGCTCTAGCTAGGTTTTGAGTTGAATATATGGGTAGAAAGATATATATCCTCTGATGAGGAAGTGATATCTATGGTGCCATTGGCTGTTAAAACCCCAAGCAGATGGAATAGAATAGATAGCCTGTTTTGAGTTTTGGATGAATATATGCAAATTATCTTAAATTGTATGCAAATATGACTTATAAGCATGAATAAATGTATAATTCTAATATATTTTCTCTCCTTATGTGGATTTGAGTGAATTTTGAATGAAATGTTAATGAAGTTGTCATTCTTCTTTTGAGAATTTGTTCAATTGCGTGTCTATTTTTTTGCTTTGATTCAAGAAAATCAATTAAATGCTTAAATGGAGTCATAAGTTTACAATTATTTACAAATGATTTTATAAGTAGTAATATATCAGAGAATTGAGCTACATAATGCAAGGTATTATATGAGGGCCGGGCTTAACCGACACACTTTAAGGGTACACTCCCTTAGATGTCTGACACCATGTGGGGCCCTCTTAACCCAACCTCTCTCTCGTTTCTGTAGCATTTCTTTAACCACACCATTTCAAATCTATGTTTCCATAGTACTCCACCATTGCAGTTTACACTTGCCATTCCCATTTCCGTTCTCCTTCCATAGCTGTTCGCATTTTCCATTTCCATTTTACACATTTTCTCAGTCATTGGATTGGGGGATTTAGTCTTAATCCCACATTCATTTCATTACATGAATTGTGGTGAGTGTTCCTTTTATATTACGAAGTATCAGTTCATTTTCTTTGTTAGGAAATAGAAAAGATTTATCTTTCTTATAACTTTCATAATAAATTTTTTTTAAAAGATTATATATTATTTATAATATTTATTAATGTTAATTATATTTAATTGTTTATTTTAATGAAAAAATGTTTATTATGTTTTATTTAAAAATAATATTATTTTTATATTAGATGATTGATATTTAAATTAAATGAATTAAATGTGATATTTTTGAGATGTAGATGTTGATTATTTGAAGTGTTAAAGAGGTTTTGGACTTTGATTTTATAAATGATTTTAAATATGAATTAAGTGTTCTTTTCTTTTGGTTCAAATATGTGTACAAAATAAAACTAGTCTACAAGCTTCAATCTATAATTCCAATAATCAACTAGTAAAATTTAATTTTTGAAATTGATTTTTATCTTTTAACATTTACACTTTATTATGGATTGACAATGTTTACAAACATCATTTTTTAAAACAAAGGCGTAAGCCTATATTTATATATTAATATAATAAGAGTGAATATACATAGTATTACAAAATCTACTAAATTGTGAGGCTTGTGTTATCTTCATTTAGATCCCTAGATGGTCAATAAATGTCTCAAAGTATTGCTTTGGTTCATATCCATGTCTGAGAAACCGAACTAGTGTGCAAATATAAATCTATACCATAAGAATCAACTAGCAAATAATTGATGTTTAGAATTTAGTTGTGTTGATCTTCTAATAATTGAACCTCAATATAGATAGAAAGTGTTTAGTAACATTTTTAGGGAATGTACTAAATTGTGAGGATTTTGTTCTCCTCAATTAGAGCCCTAACCAAACCAATTCCATGACATAGGAATAATGATTAGAGACATGATGATAGATGTTATGAGAAAATGTTATTACATTTCTCTCAATGAAAATGTTCTTTTGATAAACCCTCATTGTCTTAATAATATTTGATCATTTTAAATGCTTAAATGATTTTTTTAAAGTAAAATACAACATGCAAATCAAGATAAACATGCATTAGGTAGGCTCACAATGATTAGTGGGAGGGTGCTGTCAAGATTTAAATTGAATTTAAATTTTAAATGTGTAGGGTTGATAATTACTACGTCAAGTTTGCACTAGTAGATCTTATGCAAGGTAGGGTAATGTCATGAGATTAATTCACACAAGAATATCCCACTTGTAGACTTTTTATTGAACAAAGGACAATCTATTCAAAGTTTACCAAAAATAGTAATGAAAAAGGGCATGAATATATATTTTTTCTCTAAGATTGATGTGCATGTGAACTTCTATTATGGTGTATGTTAAAAGTAAACAAGATATCAATGAGGAAACTATTTAAGTAATTTTAAATACTAAAAGATATAGATTTCTTAAAATATATATAGTTTACAATTATATTCTCCTTCCAATAGTAACTCCACCAAAATCATACAAAATTTAAAAAATATGTAATGAATAACATATATCAAACATTTAAAATAAATATGAGAATTTTTTTGTTTAGTTGTGTATTTGTATCAATTTATATATATATATATATATATATATATTATTTCTAAATTCTAGATAGGTCCTTATTTTCTCAATATTTGGAGATCATTATTTAGTTCCTTTTTTTTTCCCTCAATTTCCTTATATAGTATTACACCTCTTTCAATGCAAAAGAGTCCATATCTAATTACTTGCTCAACCTAGATTTCATAGGCTTTTCCAAATGACTTATATTTGTTAAACCTTTCAATCACACAATTATCAATACATAATATCTCTAAATCATCAAAAACCAAAGGTCCATCTAATGCATGTGTTAAAATATTTAAATTATTTTTAATATAAGAAGTTAATATTTGCTAAAAAATTTAATTGATAGGATCTTGCTAAAAAAATTCTCTGCTATCAATTGAAAAATAGGATTCCAATGTTACCAACTCAAGGTCCCTATTCCAAGTTGTGCAGAAAAAAGAGCCTTTGATGGAAGGAGATCAACAAATTGCTTCAATAAGATTTTATCTCCATCTAATCTCAATTGCATGAGTCCTTGAATGAGGAGTTGGTGAGATTCAAGCATAATTTGAGAATATTGTAAATTAAGAAGATTCATGGTTTAAAAGTTAGGGATAAAATAAATTGGCTAAAAAATGGAGATAAAGGCTTTGATTTCTTCTTTAATTATATAAAGGAGAAAAATTCTAGGGAAGAAATTGGATCAATCTAGGTGAATAATCAACATATAAATGGTCTTTATTTGGTTATAAATGAATTTCAATCTTTCTATTAAGCCATTATTTTCTTTGTTGAAGATAGCAATGTGGACTATAAAAGATCCCAAGATCATTGTGCACAAGTCATCCCTAGGAAAATCAAAGAGGAAGACAATGATTGGCCTACTAGAGATATCTCTAAGGATGAGATTGTAAAGGATATTAGAATATATAAAAAGGATAAATCTCCAAGTATAGATGGGCTTGCTACAATTTTATAAAAAAAAGTTAACTAGATTCGGGTTGGGGTTAAGGCTCAATTAGGATAAGAATTAGTGTTAGGGTTGGGGTTAAGGTTCAATTAGGATAAGAATTAGTGTTAGGGTTAGGATTAGAGTTCAAATATAGTTCAAAGTTAGGGTTATGATACAATTAGGACTACTGTTCAATAAGTGTTCCCTTAGGGTTATGATTATAGTTATGAATCTACAATTAGGGTTCAATTAGGGTTATGATTAGAGTTATGAATCTACAATTAGGGTTCAATAATGTTCACTAAGGGTTTCTTTCTTGGGAGAAGTTTATTGTTATATGGTACAAGTGTATTTTATAAAAATAATAGATTTCCTTCCTTCTTTTGCATTGTAAGCTACCATAATATATGTCCTTCAAATCCTATTCATATTATGAGTTTTTCTAAACTATACAACACGACATCCAACAAATAAATTTGTTATGCATTTTTTCCAAGCACAAATCCTTCAAATTCTTAATGTGTTACTTAGGTTAATTTTTTATTGCAATAAATAAATACACACTAATATATATATTATGGATTTGAGGGAAAATATTAAAATATTTATATATATAGAAAAATTTAAATGCAAGGGATTCAAGTACATACCTTTGCTTTTGTTAATGTTGATGAAGATACAAATGTTGATGAAGTTCCAAATTTGATGACATGATCTTCCTAAAAACTGGAATATCTTTGCTCTATGTGGCACTTGAAATTTTCTACAAAACTATAACTAACTCCCACTCCTCAAATTTGTGGACTTGGACTTATTTTTGCATCAATAAATATGAGCTTTGACACATGCCTCCTAATCTAGCATACAATATGTACTTAAATGCTCAAAATAGTTGGGAGTAGTGTTGAGATTAATGGATCTTTGGGAAGGTCCAATGCTTCACCTTTGTATCTCTCCCTATAGATAGAGGTAGAGATGAATATAGAATGAGAGAGGAAAAGGGATAAAAATAGATAGAGATATAGAGAGAGATAGATGGAGATATAAATATATAGAGAGATAGGGAGATAGAAGGGGGATATATATATATAGAGAGAGAGAGAGAGATATGGAAAGATAGTCTATATAAGGAGATATAGAGAAAGGGAAAAGAGAGAGAGAGAGAGAGATAAGTAGAGAAAGATATTCATATTTTATTTTTTGAAAAATATGTAATTTTTAAACCATTTTCCTATATATTTAGTATTAAGATTTTTACATCTTTTAACAATTCAATATATATAATACAAATAAAATATAGTTAATAATTTAATTAACTAGCATACCTATATTAATTAATAATATATATGTAAAACACGCCGAGAGTTATCTTTATCAAAATGCCTATTGACTTGAAAAAATGCTTAAATTTTCATGAATATGAATTTGGAAAGCAATCAATTTGATTTCATTATTGTTTGTGTCATTGTTTATCTCAATTCCCATATATAAGGGTACACATTGAAATTTGAAATCATTCCAACTTGTCTATAACAATCAACCAAGAACAATAAATTTAAAAGCAAAAATGTTCATCAATCATTAGATTTAGTATTGACAACATCAAAGAAGTATATCATGACAAAATGGCATTAACTAACTTAGATATATCCGTTGAAAAGGACCTTTTGTATAATGTGTGAAAACTTAACATCATCTTGTTTTTCATGCTTCAAAATGTTCAATTCTTTTGTTGTTACACCCATAATTTCTTCTGCCACTTCTTCAAAAGTTGTAATCCAAGTGAATGAAGTATGGTCTTCCACTTTGCATTGAAGTATATATTTATAATCACATTCAGGGAAAGTTTTATCACATCTTCCACAATACCACTGACCATTTTCATTAATGTTTACCTTCTTTTTGCAATTCCTATCTCCAATTTTCAAAGGGCATGTTGTATAACAAAAAAATTCTACCTTAATGAAAGATAAGGTAGCTTTTATCACTATCCAATAAGGTTTACTAGAGTTGGCAAGGTCTCGATCCTGTATTTATGAGATACTAGGGTTAGGAACAAATAGGCTAGAGTTGATTTCACTACTGCCAAAGTTTTCTTACTCATTAGGGTTAGATTTCAATTAGTGGGCTAGAGTTTAATTAGGCTAGGTTCAATTAGGTTATCTCTAAGGTTATGGTTTGGCTAAATCAGGTTGCTGAATTAGGATAAGTGTTCACTTAGGTTGGCTAGGCCAAGATTGAGCTTAAGATTTACTTCTATATAGTATTTTGGATATTGTAGAAACAATTTTGGATTGATTTAATATTTTCTAAATTCATTGAATTTTAAATATTATAATTTATTCTCTAAATTCATTATAGAAACAATGTATGAGAATTCTATTCTATTGATTTTGAGGGTGAAAAGTGTGGCTACATATATGGTTTCCTATACATAGTATTTGTAGGAGAATGGTATCTCTATTTTGAATTATTCTAAACCTTGTTTCTATGTAGTAGTTTTAAACTTCATTTTGTTGTTTATACTCTATAATTGGTAGTTTATATGTTGTACTTTCTCTATACATGATATTTAGCAAGATTGGGGACACTAATAGAACCTTCATTTTTATTTTTTAAAAGACTAAGAAATGTATGAAAATTTGACAACATGAAAACCATGAAAATAAAAGTGAAAATAAAAATTTAACATAGTAAAAATGGCCAATCATGTGCCAAAAATGAAAAGAACCATTTGTTGTTACTCTAATATTTCAGCCACATACTAAATTACCAAGTGCATTTTATAAATGTATCATGCAAGGAGCACAATATTGGGAATCAATGTGAATGATTCTCATCAAGAAATTAGACAAGCTTTGAGATTGAAGGACCCAAGCTCTTTGTAGGTTTTCAATGAAGATTTAATTAGCCACTAATAGGAACAATAAGAAAATAGATACATGTGAAATAAATCCTAATCTCTAAGAGTGTTGTGCTAAGAATTACATACACATCTCATAAATTTCAATAGAGACATGAGACACATTTATAGAAATAAAGGAAAGAAATAGCTATTTAGATAGTTAGTAATCTACAAAAGATTAGGACCTACATACTTCAAGAGATTAATAAAAATAAGTTTTTATTTATAATTTTTAAATTTGATAATTTTGAAATTATCATAGATGTAAAGTAAAGATAAAATATTTTCAACAAAACAAATAAAAGATGACAAACAAATAATGTGATTAATCAAAGAATAACATGATATTGCAAAATATAATAAATAAAGAATATGCATAATTGTTGCATGCATGCATCAAAGTCTAAATATACCTATCTTTATAAAAAAATAAAAATCTTTAAAATGACTAAAATTATTAAACTTATTAAAGCTCCATGAAAAAAGAAACACTACCTTCCATATAAAGAGTATACAACATGATGATACTTATAGAAAACAAATTATGTAGGATACCAAAAAATTGTTAAAAAGATAAGATAAGATAAAATTATAAATGAAATTAATCATATTAATTTCATAGTTAAAAATATAATTCTATGGATCTTTAAATATACATGATGTATAATAATCTTTAAATATTTATTTAAAAAAAATATATATTATATTTTATAAACTTATACATTAAAATTTTTAATATTTAAGTTATACTAAAATCTAAGATGTTCAATATTCATTATTATTTTTAAATTATAATATTTTAAATGAAAAAACTTGGTTTTACTTATTTAAAGTCATTTTAATCCTTGATTTTTGTCTCCAATAGATTTATTTAAAACTATAGACACCATCCAATTGGATTATGAGATTCCTCTCTTCTTCTATTAGGATGTAAGAAAAATCATTTGAGAGGTCTTTTTGGATCTTAGCCATTTTACTTTCAAGAAGATCCTTTCTTTGAAAAGGTTTCTAAAGACTTGGATATTCCACTCTTTTAGTCTAAGTTTTATGAATTTTAACTTTCGATTGAATATGCACATCTTAGTGCAATGATCAACT
>VDFB02190078.1:18449-43371 GCA_007258455.2 Sequoia sempervirens
CATTTACAAATTCAATCAATATAAACACATATAATGAACAACTTACCAATGGACGATAATCATGCCCCCCTTCAACGTGACCATGCTGCCTACAATGTTTCTCAACTGTTGTGATTAAAATTTGTCTCATCTTTAAGCCTTTGCAATTATTGCAAGGACAATAACATTTCCCATCAAACTTTCTTTTTAATCTAGCCCAGAATCTATCAAGTGTCTCTTCATTTTGTTTTGGACTAATATTATCTGACATAATTTTTTTTTTCCAAGATTGACTATTTAGATCTTCAAAACATATCAAACTCACACTCCAATAATTTTTATTCATAGATAGGTAACGTAGTCTAATAATTCAGATATTTTACACCAAAAAAATTGGCATGCAACCACCCCTGCAAAAGAGAAGATAGTATAAAGTTAATGACCCCAAAAAACACTTTACAATGCTAATTCCAAAACTTATTAAAATATGATTTTACTATGATTTCCAACCGTTAAGACTCCTAAAATCATAATATTGAATCTGATCACAAAATTCCTACAACAATGGAGGTAGCGAGCTAGTAAGAGCAAGTGACCCATTCCTAAGGAGCAAAAAGTCAGAATCATCATTGCTAATGTCAATACGGATTTATCCTTTTAGTTAAAGATGCAATGTGTCACTTCTTATGACGAGCTTATCCCTAGGGCCCTCAACATTGAGAGATCCCTAATAAAAAACAACAGAAGCATTGGTAAGAGCATGATTAGGGTACAAACCCTAGGCCTTCGTAGAAACATAAAAAATAACTATAGCGGATTAGTGAGGTTGCAATACTAGAAAAATTGAGACATTGTAGGTAATAACATCTTGCAATCTAAAGATTGTAGTCAATAACAAGCACAGTATGTAGCTTACTGATATTTGTAAATGCAATCTACGGTAAGAAGAATCACAGTCACTTGAGATGTGACAGTCAAAAATAGGCTAAGCAGTGACAAGATAATAAAGCTCAAACCTTACATAGTAAAGTGGAGATTTTAACAGTGAGTTTTCTTACCCCCTTGCCGACCTTAAGGGTTTTTCAAATGCTTTTGGTGTGTTAGACAAGGAAAATGCAATTAGGGAATGACCGTCCAAATGAAGTAATAGTGGTAATCATAGGTTCAATGTTTCTTCTTAGCCATTTGTAGACACCTAAAAATGACCTAGGCCTGCAAGCTTCATTTTTACCACTTTCGTCCTAGCATAATTATGTCATTTAATTATGTCCTTGGTCCACATTCAACTATTGATTAAATAATTCATAATTATTTAATTAATTCATGTTAGTTATTCCTCTTGATTATTAAATAAATAAATTTTATTTATTTATTAAATACGTCATTAATTGTCTAAGTCTTCCTTTAATTAAATAAATTTCTTAATTTATTTAATTCTTCTTTGTCATTTAATTCTTTTTGATTATTAAATAAATAAATTTTATTTATTTATTTAATACGTCACTGATTGTCTTAATTAAATAAATTGATTAATTTATTTAATTAATTGGTCTTATCTCCTAAATTAAATAGTTAAATTTAATTATTTAATTGCTAATTAATATTCTTCCCATTTTAAATAAATTAAATTATTTAAAATGTCATGTCAATCCTAATTGTCAATCTTTTTTGATAAATAATCTGAAAAAGATTACTTATTATCTCTCAAAATCCATAATTTGAATTATTTTAATTCGAATTAGTAATTAATCTTCTAAAAATCAAGCAATCGGGTAGATTCTTGATTTTTCAAATCTTATCTTCAGGCCAAATCTTATCTCTTTGATTTTTTGAATCTTGCAAATCAAGCAATCTTATCTTCTTGATTTTTCAAAAATCTTTATTTTCTAATTAATTTGTCTCATTTATTCTCCATCGTCGATTTATTTTTATTCCAACCGTTCGATTAAGGATTTTGCCCCAACCCTAATTAGGGATTCTTGAGTGTAATCTGGATCGTTCATTTTATTGATTTATCTCGTCCGTCCGTTCAAAATGGCCTTTTCTATAAAATGCCATTTCCTTCTCATTTTTCACATATCTTAACATTTTACGTAATTACTATAGGCATTTATTTACTCTCACACATTCATTGTCATAGGCATTTGATTAATATTGGCATTTATTTTAAGCATAGGCATAGGCATTGGCAAGAGTCATAGGCATAGCAAATCCTTCAAATCTTGTTGTAGGGCTTAGACATTTAGATTGCTCAAGAAGACGAATCTAAGGGTGGCATTATCCAGCAAGCAAGAAGGTGTAACGAAGGTCAATCATGGAAGATGGAGACACTTAGTGATACACTTTCTTTCATTTTCATTTAATTTCCTTTGTACTTCGTTATATCATAGGATTTTAATGTTATTTGTGCTAACCCACTTAACAATCTGATTTTTCTTTGATTACATTGGTGAACCCGACGTTTTGGACAGAAATTTGTGTGTTTTTGTTTGTTTTCACTGTTTTGCAGGTTACAACCAAGACGTCACACGAAATCTCGTCACCTTCATTTGAGCACAGAAAAATGGGCGAATAAAATATTTATGGGTTTTGTATATCCCAGTCTCAGCTTTCCAGAACATCAAACGGTTTTAAATTTCGTTAATATTTGAGAAAGTTAGGGCTGTTTTAGTGATCGCTATTTTTCTTAATTTCATTTTTAAAACCCGCGTCTTCTTTTGCATATAACATTTTTTTTGTGCAGAATCATGGAAAATCCTTTCTGGGTTTTGAAGGTTGGATTTTCAGCTTTCCATGGATATCTACCACTTCAAATTTTGTTAATTTTGAGCAAGTTATCGCCATTTTAAATTGCTGCTATCAATAAAAGTTTATTTTTTATTTTATTTTTGTTACTAATCAAGATTGGCAGCTTGTTTGCAGTTACTATTTGTGGGTTGAAGACAAATACTAAACTACAAACGGATTGTCTTGTAGGTTCGATTGTCAAAGGCCAAACAACAAAACAATGTGTTTGCATTTTTAGTAGTGTAACTCACATTTTATTTGGTGCAATTAAAACGAACCTATGCTTTCTTTGCTTGATTGTGTTTGAACAAATGGTAGGTGATTATGCTCTCACCTTGTGAAAACTCGGTGATCAGAAAATATGACCTATTTTATCTGTTTTTACCTTTCACGATTTGGTATAACAGTACTAGCATTTGAGTTGAAATGAAAATTCAAGCTCATGTCTCTGCATTGTACATGCATACCTAAACTTTGAATGAAATAACTAAGAGTTGTTTTATCCATCTCACTGTTGTGGTGTGTATGATTCTATTTTAGCTTTAATTCAAGGGATTAATCAAAATGCTTGAATGGGAATATAGGCAGATATGTGTTGTATAAGGATTTGATAAGTACTCCTGGGTTAGAATGCACACTGATGAAATTGTAATGCAATATTGTCAAGGATCTTATATGTGATGTATTAAATCTATTATAAACCTCTAGATGCTTATGAATATCTATCCTGCAATGGATATATGGCACTGATCTAAGTTGTAATTATTCGTGGAGTTCAATATTTGTTTGTCTTTGCCTAGAACTTGCTACAAATTGTAAATCATTGACTATCTTATACAATGGATTGTGTTTAGTTAACTCACGCTCCAGATAGTTGATATTGTCTATGAATAACCAATTCTAGTTGATATTATCTTATCATGTTGAGCTATTAAGTGAGATCATCTGCTATTGTTAATGTTGTTTATAATAATGGTGCAGAGGTTGTAAACACATTAAGGGATCACCCTCCTGGGTCTTGCAGAGCCTGAAGTGGATGAGGCTTTTAAAGTCCTAAGTAGGATTGGTCTAGGTCCTTCGGCTGCCTTCCGATTGGGTGGTAATTCCATAGGTATATTAGAAGACAAACCTGGTTGCATTGTAAAAAGAACCAACATACACGTCAACCACTGAACAACCACCTCTACAATTGACTTTTTAATCTTTTATGATCACATGAAACATAAAACACACTAATTTCAAGGTTGTTAACATCACTATTGAAATGTTTTAATTTTTTGACCTTTCAAACATTAAAAAGTACATCATTAAATTAATATGTAATGGCATAAAAATTAAAAACATCATGAATTAATTATGTAACCACATAAGTCAAATATAATTCTATCAAGAAATTAATATCAAATAGATAATATAATGAAGTAACTTATACATTTCAATGTCATTGATCTTCTTCTTCATCCAACTCTTTGTTTGTATCATCAATCCAAATTAGACATTGTAAGGATTGGTCATATCATCATCATCATCATCGATATCCGGTTTAGATAATGTCATCATCCACACGGATGTCATCTTCATGAATATTAACTCCTACATCATCATCATCTAGTTCCTCCTCTTCGACATCTTCGTCAGGGACATCATCAACTAACCGTTGATCCTAATCATCATCTACATCATATTCTAGTTCTTTGGTATCTTCTTCTTCCAACACATTATACTTTACTGACCTTCCTCTTGGATCATGTCTAACAAGAAATGACCAACTTAGTTTACCTGGAACCTCTGAGTAAAATACCTGCTCACATTGGCTTGGAAGAACATAGGGCTCATTTCCAAGCTCGTTCAATCAACCTTGTATTAACCATGGTAAATCCATTATCATGTTCAATAATAGTTCTCTTAGGATCATTTTTCATTCAATTGTAGCCTATACCATAGGACAACGAACAAATGTCTGAAGGACTTAAAGTCACACTCAAGTATATCATCCAAAATCCCATAGTATCAATTTTTTTGAGACTTCTAGATGTATAATCGCTTCTAGATGAAACATTAGTCACTGAAAGACTGAAGTTATACCAAAATCACAAGTTTTCTTCATGTCATCCAACATTTTGATTCAAAATTTATGACCATTGCACCACATAGCCTTGTTGGTGTTTCACCTGCAATATGTCAAGCATGTAAAAATTATTGCAATATCGTCAGTTGATAAACATATTTATTCTTGGCCAAATGTATGCAAAACAATCTCAAGATATATATACATCAATATACTTGAAAATAATTAAATAATATGGGTGATTAATATATTTATACGTACTTGTTTATCTCTTAAACCATATGCTAAATCAATTTCCCTTTGTGTAACATTGGAATCTCAATTACGATGAGCTTCTTTAACCAATGAAGCCACACCTTCCAATGTTAATGTGCGACCAAATTGTTGACATCGTTCAATCCATACCATCATCCAATCAAGATTGTTGGTGATGTACAAATGTAGTGCATCCTACTCTCGACCAACTGTACCCAAATAAATTGAAATTCACAAATGACGTATAATTAGTTAAATACCACAGTACACAACCTTAATTTATAGTTCATGTATATTGAAGATTAAAAATTAAATAAGTACAATATACATAAAAACCATATATAAAATGCATTCCAATTAATCTCCATGACCATCTTATAATGACCTCTCACTTTCCTCAAACTACCTTTCCCCAATAGGTACTCCCCTTCAAATTTGTTAATGGAGTTGGGATCCCAAATGTGATCTAAATGGATCTTTGCTGCAAACTTAGGAAGATATTCACTAATGTACACCATGGTCTGGTATACCATATATCCCTCCACCATAGAACCCTGGATGTGCTCTTTGTCAACCAAAGCCTTCAAAAATTTCAAGTGCCTCTCAACCATCCACATTAACCTTGTGTGTACAGGTCCACACAATTCAATCTCCTCAACTTGGTGTATCGGTGGTGTTCTTATGCATTGAAAAATGTTGAAGGTAGACACTTTTGCATTTCACACATTAGCGAGGAATTTTTCTCTTCCAATAATTTATATCTTCTTTATGGATTTCTTTAGATGATAGCCATCTACAAATGATTCAAAGTATAAACATATTAATAATATTTAACAAAAATATACAATATATTACATAACAAGTAAAAAAAATGGCAATTATAAGATGTATATAGAAAATTGAACAAATCTAAGCTACTTACCTCATGTATTTTTCAAGATCATATATAACTTGCTTGACATTATTGTCAAAGTTGTTTAGGAGAGATAGAGGTAGAACGTACTGCAACAATTATAAAATAATTTTTTCATTATTTTTCTAAAAGTAGTAAACACAATACACTAAAAAATACATGCATTATACAAGTGTATATAATATACTAGAATAATTACCTTAATGAAGGTATGCAAATCATGTGTTTTTATCCCTGACCCAAATTCACCTTTCTTTGTTATTATATTGTTTATGTTCGCAGCAAATCCTGTGAGAAATTGAATTTTTTGTATGACTTATTTTATAGCATTGCTTTGCTGCTCTGTCAATAACTAAGGAAGGGCATTTATATTAATTTGGTCTCCATCACTATTTAATTGAATGACATTTTTCATTGCATGATTGGCTTCTTGAATGTCACTACAAATTTTGACAATTTTTTCTTTGTCATGCCTTCCATCCAATATTTTTCATAATATTTCTGTTATATTCTTTTCGATATGCATTGTATCAAACAAATGCACAATTTGTAGCTACTCATAGTAGGGCAACCTACTAAATTATCTAGGATAACTTTTCAGTCCCTGTGGAAGTCGGCCATTTATTCCTTGACGACCTTCATGAAGCATATAAGTTAAACAAATTAAAAACGACAATCATTGTCAATTACAACATGAGTAAACACAACACAATATAAAAATATAAATTCAAAACATATCATATATGATAAATAAACAAATTGATCTGATGTATAACCTTGATGATTAATTCTATTATATTCCAACTTCCATAGGTGAGGTGACATTCTTCGTGGTTTTGATGTAGTCTCCTCTTTTCCATTGAAAAGATGTTTTTCAATAGTTCGATACTTATGATTTCTATGGAGGAAGTGCCTATACTCATTAAACACCTGCTTTCTTAAACTTGTTGAACGATGAGATTTTATTTTTGGACCACAAATTGGACATGCAAATTCTCCTTTTGTTTTAAGACCTACAAGATGATATATAATTGAATTAAATATGTCAATTTTTATAATTATATATAATGAATAGATTATTTTAAAAATATTCATGATATCTACTTCATCAAATTAAATATTGTTAAAGTGCAATCGAACATTATAACATACCACAAAAATGTGTTAGCCCTGGGGCATCATGAATTGTCCATACAAGCATTGCATGGAATTGAAATTGTCTTTGTCCTATTGGTGCTGGAGACGTCATACATAGTGACGCCATTCCATAACTTTAGTAACTCATCGATAAGAGGCTCGATATATACATTCATATCTTTCTTGGTACTTACCTAGTTGAATGAACATAAACATTACATAATTATTATAACCATTTTTTGCCAATATATATAAATTAATGTACATGACTATTGAATGAAAAAATATAAGTTATTATGCAACAAATAAGACAAATGAGATGCCACTACATTAAAAAAAATTGATGTAAACAAATACCTAGAACAATCATTGACAACATTATGTGCTCCCTCTTTATTGACATCCATGGAGGAATGTTATTGTTGATAACAAAAATAGGCCACACTGAGTAAATAGATCTCAGCTCTCCAAATGGATTGACACCGTCCGCTCCCAATGAAAGTCTGAGATTACGAGGTTCTTCTTTAAAGTGTGGCCATTTTTCTTCCATGTCCCTAAATGCAAAACCATCTGCAGGCATTCGAAGAATGTCATCTCCACTTCTATTCTGTGCATGGTAATCCATCAATTGCGCTAAGCTTTTTCACCTAATTAATCATTGCATACGTGGAATAATGGGAATATAACAAAGAACCTGACGAGACACCTTTTTTATTACTTGATTTATTTATAATAATGATAGACACAAATAAACCATGATCATGATCAAGTGATTATATATATATATATAAAATTTTAAAACAATATAAACATTTACAAATTCAATCAATATAAACACATATAATGAACAACTTACCAATGGACGATAATCATGCCCCCCTTCAACGTGACCATGCTGCCTACAATGTTTCTCAGCTATTGTGATTAAAAGTTGTCTCGTCTTTAAGCCCTTGCAATTATTGCAAGGACAATAACATTTCCCATCAAACTTTCTTTTCAATCTAGCCCAGAATCTATCAAGTGTCTCTTCATTTTGTTCTGGACTAATATTATCTGACATAATTTTTTTTTTCCAAGATTGACTATTTAGATCTTCAAAAAATATCAAACTCACACTCCAATAATTTTTATTCATAGATAGGTAACGTAGTCTAATAATTCAGATATTTTACACAAAAAAAAATTGGCATGCAAGTACCCCTGCAAAAGAGAAGATAGTCTAAAGTTAATGACCCCAAAAAACACTTTACAATGCTAATTCCAAAACTTATTAAAATATGATTTTACTATGATTTCCAACCGTTAAGACTCCTAAAATCATAATATTGAATCTAATCACAAAATTCCTACAACAATGGAGGTAGCGAGCTAGTAAGAGCAAGTGACCCATTCATAAGGAGCAACAAGTCAGAATCATCATTGCTAATGTCAATACAGATTTATCCTTTTAGTTAAAGATGCAATGTGTCACTTCTTATGACGAGCTTATCCCTAGGGCCCTCAACATTGAGAGATCCCTAATAAAAAACAACAGAAGCATTGGTAAGAGCATGATTAGGGTACAAACCCTAGGCCTTCGTAGAAACATAAAAAATAACTATAGCGGATTAGTGAGGTTGCAATACTAGAAAAATTGAGACATTGTAGGTAATAACATCTTGCAATCTAAAGATTGTAGTCAATAACAAGCACAGTATGTAGCTTACTGATATTTGTAAATGCAATCTACGGTAAGAAGAATCATAGTCACTTGAGATGTGACAGTCAAAAATAGGCTAAGCAGTGACAAGATAATAAAGCTCAAACCTTACATAGTAAAGTGGAGATTTTAACAGTGAGTTTTCTTACCCCCTTGCCGACCTTAAGGGTTTTTCAAATGCTTTTGGTGTGTTAGACAAGGCAAATGCAATTAGGGAATGACCGTCCAAATGAAGTAATAGTGGTAATCATAGGTTCAATGTTTCTTCTTAGCCATTTGTAGACACCTAAAAATGACCTAGGCATGTAAGCTTCATTTTTACCACTTTCGTCCTAGCATAATTATGTCATTTAATTATGTCCTTGGTCCACATTCAACTATTGATTAAATAATTCATAATTATTTAATTAATTCATGTCAGTTATTCCTCTTGATTATTAAATAAATAAATTTTATTTATTTATTAAATACGTCATTAATTGTCTAAGTCTTCCTTTAATTAAATAAATTTCTTAATTTATTTAATTCTCCTTTGTCATTTAATTCTTCTTGATTATTAAATAAATAAATTTCATTTATTTATTTAATACGTCACTGATTGTCTTAATTAAATAAATTGATTAATTTATTTAATTAATTGGTCTTATCTCCTAAATTAAATAGTTAAATTTAATTATTTAATTGCTAATTAATATTCTTCCCATTTTAAATAAATTAAATTATTTAAAATGTCATGTCAATCCTAATTGTCAATCTTTTTTGATAAATAATCTGAAAAATATTACTTATTATCTCTCAAAATCCATAATTTGAATTATTTTAATTCGAATTAGTAATTAATCTTCTAAAAATCAAGCAATCGGGTAGATTCTTGATTTTTCAAATCTTATCTTCAGTCCAAATCTTATCTCTTTGATTTTTTGAATCTTGCAAATCAAGCAATCTTATCTTCTTGATTTTTCAAAAATCTTTATTTTCTAATTAATTTGTCTCATTTATTCTCCATCGTCGATTTATTTTTATTCCAACCGTTCGATTAAGGATTTTGCCCCAACCCTAATTAGGGATTCTTGAGTGTAATCTGGATTGTTCATTTTATTGATTTATCTCGTCCGTCCGTTCAAAATGGCCTTTTCTATAAAATGCCATTTCCTTCTCATTTTTCACATATCTTAACATTTTACGTAATTACTATAGGCATTTATTTACTCTCACACATTCATTGTCATAGGCATTTGATTAATATTGGCATTTATTTTAAGCATAGGCATTGGCATTGGCAAGAGTCATAAGCATAGCAAATCCTTCAAATCTTGTTGCAGGGCTTAGACATTTAGATTGCTCAAGAAGACGAATCTAAGGGTGGCATTATCCAGCAAGCAAGAAGGTGTAACGAAGGTCAATCATGGAAGATGGAGACACTTAGTGATACACTTTCTTTCATTTTCATTTAATTTCCTTTGTACTTCGTTATATCATAGGATTTTAATGTTATTTGTGCTAACCCACTTAACAATCTGATTTTTCTTTGATTACATTGGTGAACCCGACGTTTTGGACAGAAATTTGTGTGTTTTTGTTTGTTTTCACTGTTTTGCAGGTTACAGCCAAGACGTCACACGAAATCTTGTCACCTTAATTTGATCACAGAAAAATGGGCGAATAAAATATTTATGGGTTTTGTATATCCCAGTCTTAGATTTCCAGAACATCAAACGGTTTTAAATTTCGTTAATATTTGAGAAAGTTAGGGATGTTTTAGTGATCGCTATTTTTCTTAATTTCATTTTTAAAACCTGCGTCTTCTTTTGCATATAACATTTTTTTTGTGCAGAATCATGGAGAATCCTTTCTGGGTTTTGAAGGTTGGATTTTCAGCTTTCCATGGATATCTACCACTTAAAATTTTGTTAATTTTTGAGCAAGTTATCGCCATTTTAAATTGCTGCTGTCAATAAAAGTTTATTTTTTATTTTATTTTTGTTACTAATCAAGATTGGCAGCTTGTTTGCAGTTACTATTTGTGGGTTGAAGACAAATACTAAACTACTAACGGATTGTCTTGTAGGTTCGATTGTCAAAGGACAAACAACAAAATAATGTGTTTGCATTTTTAGTAGTGTAACTCACATTTTATTTGGTGCAATTAAAACGAACCTATGCTTTCTTTGTTTGATTGTGTTTGAACAAATGGTAGGTGATTATGCTCTCACCTTGTGAAAACTCGGTGATCAAAAAATCTGACCTATTTTATCTATTTGTACCTTTCACGATTTGGTATATCGGAGTATCCTCTTCCCTCGTGCTTTCGGGCGATCTTGGGTGTAAGAGAAATGGTTACTGACTCTAGAACTTGGGCCTATTCTGGTGGGAAAAAGTACTCACCCCAGGACGACTCAGACCGGTAGCACCCTGACACCGAGGGACTTCCAGCCGGTATATAAAAGTGGGTTCTTGGGAAAAACCCCAAGAATCACGAGTGTGGTTTCGATGAGATGGATCCGAAAGGGGACTCTCGCCGCATAGATCACACCCCACGAACAAAATGCCCAAATTAAAAACCTCTTGTCTTAGTGTCCAACCATTCTATTGGCCGTTGCTTGGTATAGTGTAGGGTACAGTATCATGCCCGAAGACACTCACTACAGATCCCCTTGAGTAGAGATAGCAATTCTTGGGATGTCACTACCCAAAGAATCTAAATTTGGTGTGCTCGAGTGACGTTAATGAGCCATGGAGGGGAGCCAATGCCACCAAAATTTTAAGTTATCTGCTCTCGAGAAGGAAAGGTGTTTATCACCAATCCGAGGTATATCGGTGGGCTATACCAAGTATACAAACCCTTGGCCTTTTAGGATTGTACTTGTTTCATGTGTGCTTGCTTACACCAAAACATCGTGCTTGTCAAGTGTTTTCTAGATTTTCAAACAATATACACAAAATGCACAAATCTGGACACAAACAATCGACATTGGACAAATCAAACTTTTGAGCAAAACATAAAAAAAAAAAATTCAGTCCCCATTTTGAACTTAGACTTTGCATTGTTCATCTTAGTCATCATTTTGAACCTAGACATGGAATTTATAACATTAAGTCCTTAGTCAAACATCATCATCTTAGTCCTCATATTGGCCTTGACAACCTTGTCATTTTGCATTAATCATTTTCTTAGGAAAACGTCATCATTATCTTGCTTTGTCATCCTTTATTCCAAAAATACAAAAAAAATTAGTGGCATAACTTGTCATCTTAGTCTTCATTGTCCTTTGGCATTAGTCATTTTCTTTAGACAACATTGTCATATTGCATCCCTTATTGTCAAAAATCAAAAAACATAGTCTTGCATTGTCATCCTTTATCCAAAAAAAATTCAAAAAACATAGGCTAGTGTCATCCTTGCATTTAGTTGTCATTCTCATCATTCTCATTTGAGAAAATCCCTTTTACAGTTGAGACTAGGATTCAAAGACATCAACGACAAATGGAAAACTTTGGACAAGATTATTATCCCAACATTGAGAATAACACTTACAACACGAACAAACATTGGAATTTTTCTGACCCATTTCACAACATGAACATGCAATCTTCCATGAACATGCCATCTTCATCACAAAACATTTTTGAGCCATTCATAGAAAGAGACCAAAATGGACGAATATATTTCAAAGACATAGAAGTTGCAAAGCAAAATCCTGATATATTCTCCTTTGCAAAAAAAATAGTCTTACGTGACCCTCAAAGGTATCTATCCATGCTTTTGGATGAAGGGGCTAAGTTACCACAAGGCTTTGACATAAATACTTTGCCACCTCCATCTGTCTACCCTCACCATCAACAGTCATTTGACACAAATCCTGCCATTAATTCGCAACAAACGTCCACTTATCACCCTTATCCTAACCTTGACAAGGGAAGCCAACTGTCCACTAGTCCATTCCAAACCTCCACGTCATATTTTGACCCTTCACCTATCAATCCCGTCCAAGCCTACATCACTTATCAACTATCTACCAACTCATGTCAAGTCCCCACATCATACCACACCAATTCAGTCGAAGTCTCCATGTCATATCCTTCTCCTTCAATAATTAATCTAGTCCAAGACTCCATGACATATTCAGTCCAAGATCCCATGTCATATCCTAGTCCTTCACATACTAGTCTAGTCCAAGTTCCCACGTCCTATCCTAGTGCTTTGGTCATTAATCCTTTTCAAGTCACCCCCTCACAGGCCACATCTAGTCATGAAAATTCTATCATAGTCCAAAGTCAAATCCCATTTAATAAACTTGAGGATACATGTCAAAATGAAAGCCCAAAGCATAACCTTATAATGTCACCCTCATGTCAAGAACAAAGTAGTCCATCCCATGACCCTATCTTAAACTCCATTCAGAGAGTCCCTCAAGACAATCATGACATCCAAAACACACCTATCCATGACAACCCCATCTTTGAACAAGACCCTACCATTGACCAAGAAGTCCAAATCCATGACAACCTCATTTTTGACCAAGACCCTATTGTTGACCAAGAAGTCCAAAATGACCCACTCGACCTTTACACCATTTATGATCAAATATTTTTCAATCCTATATAGGCCTCGACTATTGACAGTTTCCAAAATGAGACACTTGCCTCCATGGGACACATAGACGATATTCCTCAAGCACAAGAGTATTCCAATATGGACATATTTGAAAATAATCAAGCTATAGCTGAATTTACTGGACTCTATGACATTGACCATAATGATGGCTTCGACATTGCCTTGGAAGCACCAACATAATTATTTGAACCTAACATGTCACATGATCAGACCAAAGATATCAGTCAGGAATATGTCCTACATGAAAATGAAGCTAAGACACTTTATCAACTAGGGTCATCTATCTTTGTCAGAGCAGGCTTTCTTGCAGACGAAAATATTACGAGTGACAGTGTCCATAGACATCATGATGGGTTAGCATCTTGCTTTCAAAACAAAAAATACCCCATCACAAATAGAATCTGTCAAAGCATGCAATATCAAGGCAAAGGACTAGGCATACACGAGCAAGGTATTCTTGAACCAATACAGCTTCAGGAAAATTACAAACATCAAGGTCTTGGTTATTCCTCAGACAGCAAATCAAATGATGTCAGTGGTACCTCCTCGATACTGGGGGCAACTTTGTCAGATACAAACATCAAAATGGAATCCATGAAAAATCCTTGTCATAAGATTGCTGCCAACACCCCCTCCACCCACACCATGAACCGTCATTCCATCATAAATAAACCTTCCCTTTGGAACCAACAAAAACAAAAGTCTTACAAGACAAAAGATCAAAATCAAATGTCAAAGGCCATTGAATCAAACAAAAGGACAAGTGGACAAATGAAATTAAAATGGATCCCAAAGAAAGATGGATCAAACAAAGACATCAAGTCAAATACAAAACTAAATCACAATGTGGAGCCACAATACAAGAGGACTCCCACATATAAAACATGTCCACCTCCTTCAAAAGGGTCATCAATCAAGGCATATAAAAGTGTTGGTTCCAAACACCATCCCTCCAAAATCCGTCATACACCATCCCAAGTTTGGAAAATAAAAAGTGATTCATCCAAATGTTCAAACAACCTTTCCATGTCCACCATCATTTGTCATAATCCTACATCTCGCCTAAAGTCCAAAAATCCTACGTCACAAATCTGTCACATCATGGCAGCAACTCTTTACCACAAGGACTCTCATGGCACTCTATTGCGATGTGCGTATTTTGATAAGGCCAACTCTAGTATCAAAAAGGATCACAATGACATTGATTAGTTATATACAAGTGCTACGATCTTGACAAGACAACTCCTTTAGCAAGGTCATTATTGGCATATCATGGCACTAGTCTTTACATTGGAACCATCAATGGATTCAGAACAGTCAGTGGTCATCTAAACCATCCAAGCTATCCACAATATCAAAAACAAAAAAAAAACAAAAATTAAAAATTGATAAAAATCGTCACCCTGATGAAAACTTGGAAAACAGGCGTCTTGGTGACACCAAAAAAATCAAAAAGTCAAGAAAATAGTAAAGAGAAAAATTTCATCCAACGGTGAAAACTTGGCAAACAGGTGCCTTGGATAAGTACCATGATGAAAACCTGGCAAATAGGTGTCATGTGTAAAATAAATCGTCTATGTGGACTCTTACACTTAGGGACAAGTCGTCTCATTTCCCATGCCTTCCTCATGACATTTACGCCCATCTAAGCCCTATCATTTCAATCCATTTTCCCACCTACCTTGGTCTTGACATAAAACTGGCACACATAAATCATGCTTTGGGAAAAATCTTGACATGTCTATCCTTTAGTCATACATGATTCATGAAACATCATGTCATCGACCACCATAGTCTTATTGTCCTTATATGACATAGTCATTGAAAATCATATGACAATTCCCTTAGTCTCATGTCTCCCGTCCTTTACCAAGGCCACCCTCTCATCCTTTCATGTCTATCACCTGTCTTGGCTTTCCCTTGTCAAACGGTCTAAGGATAATCATCATCCCATCTAGCCCTAACCAAGTCATTCCAAATGCAACGAGTCCAATTCATACAAGCACATTATCCAAAATTTTACTTGACTGCATTCCTAGCCCAGCTGTAGACCTCCATACTTTTGTCACATTATCGTCATCATCCTCATGTTGTTTCGGGATGCGTCCTTCCCACGTCAAACAACGTTGTCATCACCTGTCAATTGGTATTCAGCTTGACTAGGGGCACAATCATGTTTGTCCTTGGATTCTCATGTGTAGGCATCAGTTATTTGCATTTGTCACGATCCTCTTAAACGTCAAAATCCAAAAAAATCATAAAATGACAAAAAGACCAAAAACGTCACAAAAAGTCCTAAAAAGACAAAAACATCACAAAAAGTCCTGAAAAAAGACCAAAAACATCATAAAATGTCCTGAAGAAAGAACTAAAAATCATAAAACGTCATGAAGAAAAACACAAAAAACATTCAAATCAATGTCAAAATCCTAAAAATGGAGTCAAAGTTAGTCATGTAGTTAGTCCATGTTATTGTCGAACTACGTTGTCTCTGTGCATTTGCTATGTAGGCAAGACCATCAGTCGATGAGTCCCCGAGACATTAGGTCAGTCCTTTTAGGTTGGTCCAAATAAAATCATGGCATTTGTCACAATCGTCACATCAGTCAAATAAGTCAGACATAGTCAAAATCAGACACAAGACAGTCATTTGAAATGTCAATGTCAAAATTGGTCAAAATCAGACAACACAGTCCAATCAATCATACAGTCAACATCTGTCAACTTGCCAAAACATATTACTCAAAACAATGTTAGTCTCGTCACTCTTTGGTTCTCTTCAAGATGTGTCCTTCTTGGAGTTAGACCTCATCAAAATGTCCTTTTCCTTTTCAGGATGTGTCCTTCCTGACAATAGGCCCCGTCAAACCGTCAACCTTGTCAAATTGGCAAAACTCTTAAACTGTCAAAACTGTCAAATCGACAAGAAATCAATCTTTGGCAAACAAACATTGGCAAACAAAATAAAATGGCTGTTAATCTTTTTGGTCTATCTTGTCTTATCTTTTGACTATCTTGGCTATTTTGTCTTATATTTTTATTGTCTTGTCTTTTGGTCATATTACTAGCTACCTCTTGGATGTCCCATGAAGGATTTAGAGGTGCGATGACGTCTCCTGGCCTATTTTATTTTCTTTGACTGCTGTCTGTGGATTGTCTTGACAAAAAGACTGGGGCAACTTCACCCTTAGTATGAGTTAGGACATTCTTTGTCTGTGACTGTCTATTTTTCAAGTGGATGACCTTGCACACCTTGGCCTACATCATACCATGGTGTTTGTTGTCCATTTGTGTCATTTTTACTGCCCAATTATGATTAAGAGCAATAAATATTAAAAGTCCTATGGTAAGGTTTGAAGGATTTGGTCTAGGAACTTACATGTATTTCCTTTAGTCATGTCATCTTCTCTTGCCCATCTCATATAGGCATTGCATCCATATCATCATCCATATCTTTTTCGATAACATTTATTTGTCTCTTCATATTCTAGTCTTCTCATTAATTTCGAGAGCACACCCATGTTCTTGGAACCTGTCTGTCCTCTCGAGGGGGCATACCGTAACCCTCCTCGTCATTCTTCCTTCTCTTATTTTGCACTGGGGCATTTTTCAACTTATTTTCTGTCACAATGCGACAAGCGACATTATGACAAAGAGGGGCAAACTGTAGACACCTAAAAATGACCTAGGCCTGCAAGCTTCATTTTTACCACTTTTGTCCTAGCATAATTATGTCATTTAATTATGTCCTTGGTCCACATTCAACTATTGATTAAATAATTCATAATTATTTAATTAATTCATGTCAGTTATTCCTCTTGATTATTAAATAAATAAATTTTATTTATTTATTAAATACATCATTAATTGTTTAAGTCTTCCTTTAATTAAATAAATTTCTTAATTTATTAAATTCCCCTTTGTCATTTAATTCTTCTTGATTATTAAATAAATAAATTTCATTTATTTATTTAATACGTCACTGATTGTCTTAATTAAATAAATTAATTTATTTATTTAATTAATTGGTCTTATCTCCTAAATTAAATAGTTAAATTTAATTATTTAATTGCTAATTAATATTCTTCCCAATTTAAATAAATTAATTTATTTAAAATGTCATGTCAATCCTAACTGTCAGTCCTTTTTGATAAATAATATGAAAAATATTACTTATTATCTCTCAAAATCCATAATTTGAATTATTTTAATTCGAATTAGTAATTAATCTTCTAAAAATCAAGCAATCAGGCAGATTCTTGATTTTTCAAATCTTATCTTCAGTCCAAATCTTATCTCTTTGATTTTTTGAATCTTGCAAATCAGGCAATCTTATCTTCTTGATTTTTCGAAAATCTTTATTTTCTAATTAATTTGTCTCATTTATTCTCCACCGTCGATCTATTTTTATTCCAACCGTTCGATTAAGGATTTTTCCCTAACCCTAATTAGGGATTCTTGAGTGTAATCTGAATCGTTCATTTCATTGATTTATCTCGTCCGTCCGTTCGAAATGGACTTTTCTATAAAATGCCATTTCCTTCTCATTTTTCACATATCTTGACATTTTACGTAATTACTATAGGCATTTATTTACTCTCACACATTCATTGTCATAGGCATTTGATTAATATTGGCATTTATTTTAAGCATAGGCATAGGCATTGGCAAGAGTCATAGGCATAGCAAATCCTTCAAATCTTGTTGTAGGGCTTAGGGATTTAGATTTCTCAAGAAGACGAATCTGAGGGCATCATTATCCAGCAAGCAAGAAGGTGTAACGAAGGTCAATCGTGGAAGATGGAGACACTTGGTGATACACTTCCTTTCGTTTTCATTTAATTTCCTTTGTACTTCGTTATATCTTAGGATTTTAATGTTGTTTGTGCTAACCCACTTAACAATCTGATTTTCCTTTGATTACACCATTAATATTGTATAATGGAGGTAGTGGATTGCATGTTTGAGCAGTGTTTTGAGACTCACCAAAGATGGGAAAATAGTGAATAATACCTTGTGGACTTTGAAGTAGTGTCAATAAGGTTGAAGGATCTTAAGAACTACAATACTATGAAACAATGAGTCCCCTGTAGTAAGTAGGTAGTCTATAGGGCATAGTTTGATTTTATAGAAGGATGCTCATGAAAGGAATCTTCAAGTGATAGTGAGTGAGCTATTTGAGATTGCACGAGGGTACAATAATTTGGGTCTTAAAGGAAGTTAGCAAAGTAGTAAATGTGCAAGAAAATCGAATCATACACAACAAACAATTCACAATGTTATCTTCCATAATGCCTTGAGTTTGAAGACAAAAATCTCATTGTATCTTCGCGGATGAAAGTGGTGAGCTTAATGGTCAATCACTGCAACCATGATTTTAAAACATGCTATTGTGCTTATGGAGGAAACATTTTAAGCAAGGGCAAAGTGAGTGGTGGTTTGGAACAATGGTGTGAAGGACTCACTTTATATGCATACTATGTAGTCTAGCTTAAGACAACATTCTTAGAAGAGATTGAAGGTGGATTATGGAACTCAAGGGTTACCATGAAAATAATTAAAGCAAAGACTGAGATCTATTTAAAAGCCACGGTCATGAAGATATTAAAGATGTTACATGCAAAAACCTAGTAGCTGGAGTAATGAATATAGTGCCAAAGAGGATAGTGTGCTGGGGCAGATTTAGGAGATCTCCACATTATCTAATTACATAGAAATACATCATTTATTTATTTTTTTAATTAAAAGAAATCATTCTAAACCCTATATAGGATACATTGATACTTCAAAATCCTCTGAAGGAATTTAGATTATGCAAATATATGTTAAGTAACATTCATAAGGTTTAGAAAATCTTGATCACTCTCTAGAATAGCCCATTAAACATGGGTTGTGCTTGAATGCACTACATAATTGATATAACACAACCACTCTGCATATCAACCAGAGTTATAGGCTCTTTATTGCAGCAAGAGGTAATCACTCTTCGATCATGCTATAATTACATCCTAACTGTTAAACTTGAGACAACCTGAATGCACCCAATGATGATTGACACCTACATTATACAACTGAATTAACTACTATATGAGTGCCTCCATTTCTATCACAACATAGCCACATTAAACTTGGGTCACACATGAATGCATCTGTATTTGTTATAGCACAACTGTGCCACATGACCAATATAGTTATGGATCACATAATTACAGCCACAAGAATCTGTTCCTCCGTTGTGATCTTATGGTGATTCCACACAACAAAATCTGGACATGAAATTCTCAAAACCCTTAACCTCTAAAAATGAAATCTGATGAGATGTTGCTTTAAAATATGATTTTCAAACCTTGAACTACAAATCTGACTTCACAACCTGAATTCTTAAAAAGACAATGACTACCCTCAACCTGGGATATCTTCTTGAATTTTTTAATTTTTCCCAAGAAAATCGCCCTTAGTTCTCCACAAACTGTCTCAAGTAGAGAAAAACATTGTCGCAATAAATCAGGAGTGAACTCACTTTTCTTTATGTCGGCCACAATTTTTTTTTTTTTAATTTTTCATGTTTGTCCAAAATTTGACAAAAATAATAGCTGACATTTCGATGAACCCCAGGTTTGTCAAAATTTTGATGAATGTTGGGGATAAACTTTCAAAAAATTGGAAATTACACATCAAATTTTACAAGCACCCGACGAACATCGAATTTTACATATTTCGTTGGACAGTTTCGTCATATTTGGAGTCAAATGTATTAGTGTATCCTCTTTACAATCCTTTCAAACATGACTAGGTTGCCCACAATTCCAACACTTCACCTTGGACTTCTTTCCAGGATACTTTGATCTCCCCTTTGATTTGGATTTGGACTTCTTGTCCTTCTTCTTGCCTTTTTCTTTTGATCTACCTCTAATAGCAAGAGCTTCCTTTGCCATCTCATATGATTTTCTTCTCATCTTGTCTAATAACAAAGAAGCAACAACATCTTCCATCTTAAAATTCGATGTCGTACTCCCAATAACCATCACCAGGTGATCCCAAGAATCTGGCAAAGAACACAATAAAAGCACACATTGATCTTCTTCATCAATCTTCACACCCACATATGCTAATTATGCAATCAGCATGTTGAAAGCATTCAAATGATCAGCAACGGACCCTCCTTCTTGCATTCTCAAAGAGTACAACTTCTTCCTCAAGAACAATTTATTCACGAAGGACTTGCCCTAATAAATAGATGCCAGTCTTTTCCACAAGGAAGATGCAATCTTTTCTTCATGAACATTCAAAAGAACAAAGTCTAGTAAATAGAGCCTTATCAGACCCTTTGATTTTCTATCTGCAAGGTCCCAATCCTCTTGCTTCATTCCTATAGGCTTCACTCCAGACACATCAATCCAAAGATCACGATCAACCAATAGATCTTCCATTTTAAGTTTCAACAACTCAAAATTGTTGCCATTGGATTTCTCAATTTCAATCTTTCCTGACATGCTTGCCTTCTTAACTTGTAATTCAAATTACCAAACTTCTACAAGACTCCCACTGAATAGAAATTGACTCAAAAAACCTAACATACCCACAAGGATAACACAACTGGCCAGGATCTGATACCACTTGTAAGGAAAGCTAAGGTGCGGAACTAACTCTCCTAACGTCAAAACCTCAGGGAAGAATGTAGAGGTGACTTTAAATTTTCAATTACAACCAATTAAGATACACTTGAAAGAAATAATAGAAATAGAGAAATTATCATACACAGATGAACACCATATTTACGTGGGAAAACCCTTACGGGAGAAAAATCCACCACACTAAGAAAAACCCCTTTGTATTACAATAATGGAAATTACATATAGAGATCAGACTTATCTTTTTGATGTCAATTTACAACAGCATAATCCTTGACCAACCATGTACATAACATTCAAGATAAAATTCTCTCAGAATCAAATTTGTACTGATCACACATCGAACTGTTCATCTCACTGATCATCAAACCAAACACCATCATCAATCTCAGAGTATGTCCACGATGTCCCTAGTCTGTTGAACTTTCTCACAGAATGGCCACAATAGTCTAACTTCCAATGGTTCCCATTTGGCTTCTCTAATTGGTTGAAGACACACCACATAGGATAGTCTTCCAATTGGTCAACAACATTCAACCTGTGTTCGCATGTTGGTGAGACACTAACCGTGTCTCCCCGATGCCACATAGCCCAACCATTGATATCGGCCAGACTCATCACCTTCGGCAAGAGGTTACACCGAGTTCAAAAGTTGTCACTCAAAATTCCCCTTGTCGCCAAGACATCATACCGATATCATCACATGTAGTGCTATTCGCCAAGACAATTGCTATTTGGTGAGAGGTTATACCGATATTCAAAAGGTCACATAGACACCAGCATTCCCATCTGTGAGACTATCGCTATTCGCCAAGAGATCATACCGAAGCCTTCATGCTACACTGAAATGTCCTACCTTCGGCGAGAATCACCGCTTTCGCCAAGAGGTCACACCGATGTTCATACCCATCAGCAAGAGAACCAACTATCTAGAAGAGTTCTTACCGAGGCTTCCACGTTACCCCGAGACCACCTTTCGCCATGAGTCATACTGACAATAGCCAAAGCATCAACAAGACAAACACCCATCACCAAGAGCTCTTACCAAGTGTTCAAGTCTCTCCGTGATGACTCTGAGTGTAACACTGTCGGTGAGATATCTCACATCTCTAAGACTTCATACTGAAAGAAAACCTTTTGGCCAAGAGTCTCCCTGATAACTGCAGTCACCATGAGTCTCCCTGAAATACACTAGGACCCAAACCATCGGCAAGACCAACCCACTTGGTACAGGGCAACAGTGATAGCTCCAATCGGTAAGACATCATGAAGGTCTCGACGACCTAAAAAATTTCACAAGGTTGCACAATTGTTAGTTAGCCAGACAATAAGGGTGTCACATCGACTTAGCTCTTTCAGAGGTTTCAGCCTGTGGGATTGAGGCACACAATTCCAACAAGATAATCATAAAAATCACATTTGTTCTTCTATTATCTCACTTGTGACAAAGATATTATAGTGCTAGAAGAACCAATTGATGAGAGTTTTGAAAACCAGAGTTGTTTCTCTCCTCTTACCTCTCGTATTAGATAAAAAATTACTAAACAAGAGGACATAATGATAATTAATCATGATGATCATTAAACACACCAAGGAAATGAGATCATGGCAACATTTCTAGACATTACCTTACCTAGTCTCCATAATCATGATAATCAAACTCATTGTTTTCCTAATATCCCTCCTCGATGCAAAGAGGATAGGTCGGTATTATAAGATATACCTATTAAGAGTCTCAACCCTCCCTTCCCTAATGCTCCTACTATTTGGGACAATCTATTTGATAATCATAGTGGTCCTTCTCTTAATGCCTACCCGACTTGTGAAAAAGCTACAGTACACACTTCAAATTTGGATGACCATATTGCAAGCTCTCCTAGTAGGGTAGATAATATGGAACAAGTGAATGAGACCTTAGAGACAAAGGACAATTGAAAAAGAACCTTCTCCTACCATTAATCATTCCCCTACTTGTGATGAAGTCATTTTAGAAGAACCAATCCATGACTTTCAAGAACATTTGATTCATATTTCTCCTAAAAACTCTCCTCCCAGGGAGAATACCATGGTGAAAGAAAATGGAAATGTTTCTTCCTTAGATAAATAGGTGATTTTAGATTTCCCTTTATTAGAGATACATCAACCCAAGACCGCTAAGGTTATGAATGTGCAAGTGTCCATTAGATCCCCGTCGATCAATGGACCTCATACATACCCCGTGGAACATCCTAAGAACCCTTTAATTCTCTACCCACCTTTACACAAACAAAAAACTCAACACCAACCTAAACTCATCCTTTATCCACCGTCACACAAACCTCCACCTCCACCTAAACCCAATTTTACCCTTTACCCACCTATGTATGATGTTGTTGCTTACACATAGTACACTAGAAAAAATCCACAACCACAACAACCCACCCCAACACCATTTCCTCTTCCTAATCTCATATGTCCTAGTGCTCCTTGATTAACTCCTATGAAGTACAATCTTATTGAACAACTCAAGCATACTCCTGCAAAGATATCCCTATGGTATTTACTCCAAAATTCAACTACCTATCAAACTATGCTTCAAACAACTTTACAACAAGTTCCTATCCCTTCTAATGTGCAACCAAATGACATAGCAGCCATAATTCGAGGATTGAATGCTAACATTGTTTTCCATGAAAGTGAACTCCCCCCTTTGGAAGTGCAAAAAAAAAATGATGCTTTCATGTTCATATCTCAATATAAAACAATAGGGATAAAGAAAACCCTTGTTCACACTGGCTCAGGGGTTAATGTGTGTAATGTGAGCCTTCTAGATAGGATTGGCATTGATTAGTTGAATATTCAACTTGATTCTTTATCTATTAAGGGATTTGACAATGCTGAAATGAAACTACTTGGGGTGATCATTATACCTCTTACAGCCGGAGTGGCCACATTGAATACACTAATCGATGTTATGCCTCATAAAATTTCATGTAATCCTATCTTAGGTAGATCGTGGATTCGTGCAATGAATGGCATTCCTTCCACTCTTCATCATAAAATGAAATACATTCACAACAACAAAGTGCACATTCTTGAAGCTAACCCTGATCCCAATAGTCATTTGAACATTGAGAAAAATAATGTGCATCATTTAAACACATCAATATCCACTACACACATGGATTTTGTACAACCAAAAAAAATAGAACAACACTCAAGGCTATTAGGTGATGATTAGGGTTCCTTAGACTTCACACCAACACTCATGGAAGAATACTAGATCATAAACAAAGATTCAACTAAGGGACACGAAAAAGTAGTCATGTCAACACAAAACTTGGACAACCCTTCAAAAGCATCTGCTTCAACCATTTTAGACAAAACCATAACAAATTACACAATGAACTTTGATGAACACAACAACGAACAACCACTCGATTCAAAAATAATGAAAAATATTTATGGAAAATGTTATGAACTTATGAAAAAACTTGGATATAGGGGAAAAGGATGTGGTTCTCATGAAAAAGTTATCCACAACCCTATAGATCCTCTCACATAACAAAAACCTCATGGTCTTGGTTATTGTCCTTTGATAGAGATCGCCAAGCCTTCACTCAACATCAACACTCTCACACAACATATTCCTAAATCAACCTTAACAATCATCCATCCTCAACTCCTTGACACTCTTGGTCTTGAAAGTTATCCTTTACACAATGTGAAACAAACAACAAAATCTTTGCTTAATGTCAATGTCATCTCACAAAACACTAATTTGTTAGATTTTACACCCTCCTATAAATGAGAGAAAAAAATCTCACAATCTGAATAGTCTTGCATAGGTATGACATCT
>VDFB02190081.1:0-21486 GCA_007258455.2 Sequoia sempervirens
CTCAAATGAAGGAATTTTATAATCTTTCCCCATGATATCCATAGTAGAATAGAAAGTAGAAGAGAAAAATTTATGAGGGCCTCTCAACTTAGAAATAATCAAGAAGATACATTCATCATTGATTTATCAATGCCCACATCCTTTTAATTGTGATAAAATCAACTTGAATTGTGCAAGAAAAGCCTGAATTGAAGGAAATGCATATGGAGAGAATGATTGTAGATCTGTTTGAAGCTACAAGATTTTGAACTAATTGGCTTTAACATACAATTCTTCAAGCTTATCCCAAACATTCTTAGGTGTTTTACACTCCGCAATATGAAACAATACGTTATCAGATACATGTAAGCCAATGAGCCCTTTTGCTTTATCCATTTTACATCTATGGGTAAAATTTTCATAGTCCCTTGTGAATTCAAGTTGTTCTACATCTAACATTGGCCATAGACCCTTAGATTGAAACAATTGAGTCATTTTTAGCTTCCACATATGATAATTTTGTGGAGTGAGTGGTTCAATTTGCCTTAAACCTGCCATGTTGGACATAAGAACACCAAGAGAAAGAAGACAATGTGACACTTAAATTGTGCCTTCACCCCCTAGAATGCATTAAAATTGAATTTGCAACCCTCCCAACAAATTTCAATGAAGAAATTTTGCAATTTGCACAAGTGACAAGCTCAAATCAACCGTTTATAACACATGGTGATTTTTACAATTTAAAAAAAAAATTCTTGTCAAAACTGAAAATAGAGGTTACAAACAGATTCCTTGCGATTTTCTGAGCAATTTCTTTTTTTTTTTGCCAAATTTCAACTTTGTATGCCAGTTACAAGTAATAAATACACTTGTACCTTTGAGCAGAAAAAAGGAAAAATTTGAAAACATGACCTACACCACTATGAAGTTCATTGAATCAGCTTTCTAACGATATCTCGTTTGCAAAATCTGACACCGTGGCGAAAAGTTATGTAAAATTGAAAAAAATTGTTGTTTTTGGTACTTGGCAGGATAACTAGGTGCAAAATTTAATTCCTCAGAGGTTGGCTCCTGGTCAGCCATGTGACTTGGCAGTCTTCTAAGGCAAAAAATTCAGCGGTTTTTGATAACAGCTAGCAGTTAGTCCCTTCTAGTCATATGTAGTGGTTTATTGGCTAGCGGCTAGCATAAAATTTCAGCGGCGGTTTTCCTTGTCACTGCTCGCCTAGCGGTTAACTGTAGGTGGTGGATATAGTTTATGCACGATGGTTATTCATTGCCACCACTAGTGGCTAAGAAGATCTGCTGGTAGATAAAGCTACTTAGTGGCTAATGACCTTAACCATCGAAGACTTAACCTACAAGCCACTGTAGAAATTGAAATCTACGAGTGGTTAATGAGAATTGGTGGGTAATAAAAGGAGCCGGTGGGAGGTATAAGGAAACTAGTGGCAGCTAGCGTATAAATGCCAACAAAGGGCCTACAAAAGACTGACAAAAACCTGCCAAGGGGCCCGGTCAACGGTTGTAGAAAGGCCGTAAATGTCAAATTGGGCGACCACGGGGTGGTCATACAATTGCCTTATTTTTTTTGCCAAAAATTCAACTTTCACCAAATATAGGAAAATTTTATGTTAAAATTCATGGAATCGGCCACCTGAACACAATGGAAAGGTTATTTTTTGCCAAAAATGCTGATATAAAAAGCTACTTCCTAGGTCCGAGCTTCAAACCCTTGTTTGCCAAAGTTGCAAATGGTGACCAAATTGAGTGAAACAAAAGCCAAATATGAAATTCTCGAGCCTCCTAGATGCAATTGGATAGCCAAAAATACTACCACTATAGCCAAAAGTGCTACAATTACCAGATCTCACCAAAAAAATACATGCAAAATAGGATAAATCAAAATAGAAAACTTGATGGTATAAACTCTAATAAAAAAATGAAGGGGCTTGCAAGATTCAAAGCTCTAATAGTGTGCTGAAGTGAACAACCAAGATCTTCAATCTGTAACACCAAATAACCTCCACAAGAAATAGAGAGAAGAAATAATGGAAGATGCTATTCCACCAAACAAGAATTGCAATATGATACAATATGATCAATATGCAATACAAGATGAATAATATGCTTAAGATTCCTTGCTTATAAAGGAAAGGTGAGAGATAGGATTAGACAAGATCATGACAAGTATCTTAATCCTATCACATGAGACAACTAACTCATAGCTACCTAGGATATTGTAAAGTCTAGATATGACAAATAAGACTTCTAGAAGAATGCTTATATCTTAAGTAAACTTAACATGTGAGCTAAGTCCCTTAAGTCCCTTGTAAGGAATTAACTAGGTACAAGAATTTATTCACACCAACACTATTTTTCTTGAAAAGCATGAAATCCTACTTCAAGATTCCTTTTCAGTTAGGTCTTGACCATGTGGGATAACTATGTAGTCTATGTGATTTGTTTACAAGGTGGCCTTTGTTGGTAATTCAATTCCAAACACAAACAATCCTTTTAACATTTAGATATATATCAAAAGCATTCAATTCAAGGTTTCAAAAGTATAGATCTGGTATTGTTTCCTCTCTTCATGCAAAAGCTAATCATAGACCCGACAATATTTAGCATTCCAATCACATAGCTAGATTTATTTTAATTCATTTGTAAAGAAAACTCAAAAGATTCAAGGGTTTTCAGAGCTAATTCTAAACCATTTTTGGACAATGATAAACACATTTAATATCTCGTATCTAGAAGGTTAGAGGAGATTTGAAACCACTAATGCAATGATGAATAATTCATGCAATCATACACACTATGGATGCAAGAATTTAAGGAAATCACATTAACAGATTTTTAAATTGCATGCAATCAAAATCACTATATTTCATGCTCAAACTTTGAGACACAATTCTATGAAAGTTCAACCAATATCACAAATCTCACTAGATTATTCACTTTTAGAGAAATTAAAAGCACAATATCAATACCATGATCAAAATATTAAGACGTATAATAGGCATGATCCTTTGATTAATATCAAATTACAAAATTATAAAACTAGTAGAAATCCACGTTGAGTTTGCATAAGTTCACTGTATTCTTTAGTGTCAACTGATGGTGGTTTTAGACAAAAAACTTTGAGTAGAACGATGTATAGCTCTACTCCTCTTGAAAAGGACATCCTACTCCAAGGTTCCTTTTTAGTCAGGTGTTGACCATGTGGGATGACTAAGTGGTCTATGTGATTTGCTTACAAGGTGGATTTTTCTAGTAATTCAATTCCAAACACAGATAATCCTTCTAACATTTAGATATATATCAGAAATAGAACATTCAAGGTTTTAGAAGTACATATCTAGTATTTTTTCCTCACTTCATGCAAAATTTAATCGTAGATCCAAATATTATGATGTTCCAACCATAGATCTAGATTTATTTTAATTCATCTATAAAGAAAATTTAAAAGATTCAAGGGTTTGAGAAGATAATTGTAAACTATTTTTGGAAAATGATGAGCCCATTTGATCTCTCAAATATGAAAGGTTAGATGAGATCCAAAACCACTAATGCAATGATTAATATTTCATGCAATTATGCACCCTGCCAATGCAAGAGTAAGGAAATTACATTCATATTTTCAAATTGCATGCAATCAAAATCACCATATTTCATGTATAGATCTTGAGACATAATTCTATGAAAGTTCAATTAACAACACAAATCTCACCAGATTATTCACTTTTAGAGAAATTAAAAGAAAAATATCATCACCATGATCAAAACATTGAGACATATAGCACAAATAATCCTTTGATTAGTATAAAAATTATAAAATTACAAAATGAGTATAAAAAACCATGTTAAGTTTGCAAAAGTTCGCTGTATTCTTTAATGTCAACTGATAAAAAAATTGACCCAAGAGGACATATATATAGACTCTTGGTTTCCCTAGGATATTCAAGGAATTCACAGATTCATTACATCAACCAATGTTCGAGAAGGCTATGGATAGAATGATGAACACAAAAGTGGCCCTCCAGGAATTCTAAGAAGAATTGGTAGAGTTCAAGGAGCTGTACGAGAAGGTGGAGCAATCAACTTTCTCCCAAAGAATAAAGCTAAAATATCATAAAGGCTCAAATGTGAATGATTTGAGTGAAGCTATCTAACAATTTCTTGGAATATTTCCTAGATCTAGTGTGATACTTCAGTAAATAGGCATATTAGTTATTTCATTTAATTATTATTTGAAAATTGTAATAAATTAAATTTAGAGTCGATACTTTTTGAAGTGGTATTGCAATTGCCCACTCAACTTTTAACTTTTAGTTAGCTGCTCTTGGGATTTGGTGTTAATTTTAGAATTTTAGTTAAGTTATTTATAGATCCTACATTTTGGGGCAACCAAGAGTGTATATATATCTCCTCTTGGTTCATTTTTTTATCAGTTATTAAAGAATACAACAAACTGATGCAAACTCTACATAGATTTCTACTATTTTTGTAATTTTGTAATTTTTATATTAATCAAAGGATCATGCCTGCTATATGTTTCAATGTTATGATCACGGTATTTATATTTTTCATTTAATTTCTCTAAAAGTGAATAATCTGGTGAGATCTATGATATTGATTGAACTTTCATAGAATTGTGTCTCAACATTTGCACATGAAATATGATGATTTTAATTGCATGCAATTTGAAATTATTTTAATGTGATTTCCTTAGACTCTTGCATCGGTAGTGTGTATGATTGCATGATATATTAATCATATTATTGATTTTGGATCTCATCTAACCTTTTAGATTTGAGAGATTAAATGTCTTTATCATTGTCCAAAAATATTTTAGAATTATCTTCTCAAACCCTTGAATCTTTTGATTTTGAATTAAAATAAATCTAGATATGTGTTTAGAATGTCATAATATTGTCAAATCTATGATTAAATTTTACATGAAGTGAGGAAACAATACTAGATATGTACTTTTGAAACCTTGAATTTCTTATTTCTTATATGTGTGTGTGTGTGCGTGCATGCATGCGTGTCCGTGTGTGAGATAGAATGATCAAATGTGTTTGGAATTGAACTACTACAAAAGGAAACCTTTTAAACATATCACATGTACCACTTTTTTATCCCACATTCTCAACACTTCAATGAAAAGGAACCTTGGAGTAGGATTTCCTCCTTTTCAAGAGGAGTAGAGTGATCTATCAATATACTTAGATTTGGTTGTGTTAAAACCACTATCAACTCATCCTTAACAAACACTATTAAAAAATGAACATAAGGCAACCTTATAATAGTGCTTTGTTGGTTGAGTTGTTTCAAGTAGTGGTAGTTAAGATGGCCAAATTTCTCATACCATAACTTACTCATCTCATCAAAATGAGTTAGAAAAACAATTGAAGGAGGATTAAAAAAATCAAGAAAATAGATAGAGCTAAGACTAGTGATTGATCTCTCCACTGTCAAACACAAATTTTACTGCAGACCGGTCTAGAACCTAAAACTTTAGATATAGCACCTGTTAACACCTCTGATCCAAACCACACAATCATATCTTCAACCATGAAGAAATGCAAAGCAAAACACAAAACACACCTTTGTCACACTACACACTCTTATTCAATTTTTCTCAAAAGCACTTGGAAACCAAGTGAACTTATTGCAACTACAACACTTATCCATCACAACCATACAATACATCAATAAAAAAACTGATGACAACACCACAACACCTTATCAAACCACAAAACATCCATACTAGCACCATAACTAGACAACACCAATAATCTCCATACTATTGACATCAATGACAACACCAAAAACATACTTGCAACATAGGTAGGTGTGTATCCTTATGCTCCAAAATACATAGTTTGTTTTGTTAAACAATAGGGCTCTGTTTGAAGAGAAACCTTCTTGACGTGCCATGTGTTCTCTTGAGATCTACCTTCTAGTGGTTATGTTATTCTTGAAGGAACCCACTTTGATACTGTGATTGATGATGTAGTATGGGTTAACTACACTTGATACATAAGGGCTTGAAGCGTAGTTAAGCCACTATGCATTAGTCCCAATAAGATCATTCAATTAAAACAAGATGAAGAAGCCATTAAAACTATCATTCTAAACATGAAAGCTTGATAAACATCTACTCTAAGACATTTAAACTTATCCTATTGAGAGAGTGGTGTCACATTGATGTGGAATGGTGACCCTTTCACAATCCCTTGGATAATGAGCTTGTTTCAATCAGTTTTATTGAAGAAAACTGACGAAACTGATGGGAAATGCATTATAAAACATGATTAAAGCTAGTTTAATATGACAAAAGATAAGATGATTGATGTGAGTGTATGTAAAGCTATTCTAAATGTATGCAAGATTCAAAAGATTAAAACCCTAGTTTCAAAATATACTAAATCGATGGAACTAAGTTACCATGGAAGCCATTAATGGATGTTCTAAGCTAATAATGCATGTAAAATAACCTAAAATTCTTTTAAAACATAAAATGTGAGTGCAAATGGATGTGATTTTCAACAACATAAGTTTGTTCTGAAAAGGTGGATCCCTATTCAATAGATGCAAGCTCTATTTATAGAATAGGAAAAATAAAATTGATAGTCAAGATTGAAAGAATTAAATCAATGGTCAAGATGGAAGGAAAATGGAGGTATGGATCATGGATTCCCATCAAGGGTTAAGAATGCAAGATGATATTTAATCAAGGGATCACAATCATCAAACAAACACACTTTCAAAACTTACACAGGAAGTTTGTTGAAAGTTTTTTACAAGGAAGAATATTCCTTTTTTCAAATGAGTGAAGAGGGAAAGAATATTCCATGTGAATATTTCCGTTTGGAGGAAAATTAGCATTTAGTTAATTAATTTTTTTTTTTAATGTGCAAAGGGGAAGGAATATTCTGAGAATATTCCTTTTGGAGGAATGTGCAAAAGAGGAATATTCCCAAGGAATATTCCCTTGCAAGTGGGAGAATTAGACTTAATTAGTAATTTGACAATTAAAACAAAGTTCTAATTATGCAAATTAGGGGAATTATATAATATTCATTAAATAAAATGATTTATTGAAAATGGGGGATGTGATATGATATTTAATTAAATAGCTTAGGGTTATTTAATTAAATAAGAGGACTTAAGGATTAAATTAAATAAGTTGATTTATCCAATTTAACAAGATGAAAGGTTAGTGCAAGAGGGGGTGAATTAACCTAATTAGGTCAATTAGATTAATAGATGAAAATGACAAAATTAATTAAATAGCTAGGCTAATTTAATCAATCAAGCAAAAAGAGGATGGGTTTTAGGATGAAACAGTGTTAATATATCAGATTCAAGTGCATGATATCATTCATGACATTTTTAAGTGTCTACATTTTGCCCCTCTTTGAAGCGAGGTACCTGTTATGTTGGTTGAAAGAATGACGCTCTTCAAATTAAAACTACTACTTAGACCAATTTTTTTTTTTTTTTTTTGATTTTTGGATGCCCTAGTATTACCCCAGCAGAAGGAATAAGCTAGTACTCTACCCCCTTGAGAGATCGGGTGGAAATTTTGAATTTTGGGTTGATCTCTCGACAAAGGTAAAATATAGGTTCAAGTGTGAAAATAGGCCTCGAGATGTCAAAAATGGCCTCAAAAATACAAAAAATGGCTCAAAAGAGGTTGTGCAGGGTGGAAATTGGTAAAATAGGCTAAAACCCTAGCTTTTGGCTCAAATTAGGGCAAAAAACCCTAATTTTTAGGCTTAAATAGGTGAGAAGGGTTACACTTCCAATTCATTTGTGCATTCAACCCTTAGAGATTTGTGCATTTGGAGCTTTGACACCGTGGTGAGATGGCTCACCATGTGCTTCCACTTCACCTTTTGGAGTAGGTTCGAGAGTACCAGCACCTAGCAAATGCAGGACCTCAGGTATGTGACTCGAAACTTGCCTCAATTTTTGCTTTTAGGTGCATTTAATAGTGTGTCAAAACTAGGTTTTTAGGAGTGTCGCTATATAGTGATACACAAGAGGTATAAGAAGCACCGCTATTGATATTTTAGTGGTGCACCATCACTTTTTCTTGGGCAATGCTTTTGATTTGGGGGTCGTGAGTTTAATATAGCATCGCCTAAGATATTTAGGTTTAGCGACGCTTTAAAGCGGTGGGAAATACACATAGAAAATGATGAAACGCCCCAATTTTTAGCTATAGTGATAGACAAATGATGATTCATTATTGAGCGTAGCGATGCACATCGCTAAATTGGTGATGCACCCCTGAAATGTATATGACACACTCTTAAAAGAGCGATGCTATTAATTTCAATGATGCAATTGATGTTTATGGATGTAAATTCTTAGATTTTGATCACTTTTTGGACTTTGTGGCAAATTGACATTGTGTGTGTGGTGCGTGTAGGAGGATCCACCACCATTTATGTCACGAGAGTATTGTTCATACATTTTGGAAAGAATGAGAGACTTTGATGACCATGAGGTGGAGCGACTGGGGATGCTCAGACTAGGTTTCATTGATTTCCTTTTAGAGGTTTAGACCCACTTGGATATGACGACTGCACTGATCAAGAGGTGGCACAACGAGACCTCTTCTTTCCACTTGCCCATTGGAAAGGCTACTGTCACACTCGAGGATGTGTGGTGTATCCTAAGATTTCCAATACATGGAGAGTGTGTTATCTATGAAAAAGATGCTAGGAGAGATGCATGTTGTTCGTTGCTACACATGAATAACATCATCTTGGTGAGATCTCAGATTGATTTGGACTTGTATAGGGCTTGTATACCGATATTTAGAGTGTTCGTTGCTGCACTGATTTCCAGCATCGCTGCCCCCGACCGATAGGGCGAAGCCTTCAGTCTAGGTTGGGGGGTGGCATGGGAGGTGATGATCAGGATGACCGTTATGTATGCCTGGGGTCTAGTTCTACTTACTTCACTGTATCATGATATGCATCAGGATGTGTATTGTGAGGGCAGGAGCATCAGGGCAGGTGTGACTCTGCTTCATATTTGGGAATACAAGCACATTGTCATTTTGAGGCCACTTGTTCTGATAGACATTCATGAGGATGAGCTCATCATCTTCAGGTACAGGGTTCCAATGAAACTCCAACACACCGACCCTGCATGTTTACCTTATTGGCATTGTGTCATTGATGACATGACCATTTTAAGATGGAGGCCATGGCTATAGGCTCTAGCATGGTATGATGACCAACAACAACTATATTTCGCTCATCAGACTCACTACCTCGAGGGGAGGGAGCATACTATGATAGAGCAGTACCTCCCAGACCATGTGGCTCGATAGTTTGGTGAGGTACATGATGTGCTCACTAATGATTATACAACAATATTTTCTAGATCACAGAGAGATGTTTAGTGGGAAGCTCAGATTGATCCCATTGTGGTGATCAATGAGTTTTGACAGCTTGTTCTGCAGCCTTAGGCTTATGATCAGGGGCTACCAAATGTAGGAACTACGCCAGGGTATGATGCATGGTTTAGACCACCTATGTGGTTGGCAGACCCAACAGGGTGATACCTTGGAGCTAGAGCTAGAGGAAAAGGTAGAGGCAAGGTAGAGGCCAAGATGGGGGTAGAGATGTCAGTTGGGATAGAGGTAGAGATGGGGGCCTAGGTCAAGGGCAACAATAGCCAGAGTAGGAAATGGCACAGGTGCTAGGGGATGGGCATTAGTAATAGGGTCAGGGTCATTAGGACCTATGGCACCAGGATGGCCAACATGATGAATAGGTTCTGGGGGCACCATCACCTCCTCCACCCATACAACAACCAGATCCACAACTTCAGGCTCAAATACAAGATCTTACAACTAAGAGAGATTAGTTGCAAGCAAAGAGGGATCAATTGCAACAACAACTATAGGATATGACTCCCCAAAGATATCATGAGGTTTAGTTGCGGTAGCAACTGGACTTACAACTGGCCCAAGAGATTGGGCAGAGACAAAAACTTGAGGTGGTGACAATAGCATCCCAGGGACGAATGATGTTTTCTCGTTTATACAGGGAGGCAGTCACTGAGGCTGCATACTATCATATGCATTACCACAGAGATGTCCCTCAAACGATGAGGTAGCCTAATTTTCACAAAGTCCAGCAGAGCACCTCCTCGGGCTGAGGATCAACCATTAGTTAGAGGGAAGTTGAGTAGTCACCAGGGCTAGCCATTTTGTAGAAACTTTTTGATTATTCACCTGATTATTTATACATATATACATTCATGGGCTCTTTTTTGATAGCTTTGTGGATATTGTATTTTTGATTGATATTCATATACTGATCCAGATATTGTACCATGACAATCATTTTTTGATATATATATATACGAGATGATTCAGATCCATGATGTGATGTGCTTTATTTCATGCTTTATGAATGTATCGATGCATATGACATGATGTGTTATTTTATGGATGCAATGGATGGATGCACTTCTTTTATTTATGTGATATGTGATGTGTGATGATGCTCTATGATGTAATGTGTATGACATGTGATGTTATGAGATGAATTCAATGGAATAGATGTGTTATCTTCTTTTTCAGTATCTTTGTATAATATGTTATGGGATGGATGTCATGATATGATATGCTTATGTAGGATGTATGGATGGATGCATTTCTTTTTGTGTACTTTTCCCATGTGATTTATGATGTCATGATGTATATGGTCATTCTTATGATATGGATGTTTTATGAATGCTTATGATATAGATGTGAGAATGATAATGCAATGTATTGAGATGCTTAGAATAACATATCTATATTATCCGAAACAACTTAAATGATAATGATGATGCAGTGGATTATGTTTCTTATTATTATGATATGTTGTGATGATGTAATATTAATGCATGTTGATGATATTGTGAATGTAGGATGATGGTTTTGTAAACTTTCATAATACTAGGTTAACATGGAAAGAAGATAAAAGAATAAGATGAATGATTTGACCATTTATTTTGAGATTGATTTAAAATTCCAACAAGTCCATGATCCACCGAGACTTTATTAGATATGGTGATGAGAGATGATGATGATTTTTCTCATATCTTGGGATTGGGATTTTCTGTCATTCCTTATTTTTGATATAACACATAGACACAATGAATCATGGTATTGATAACCAAGACAATGTTGCATCTAGTGTAATGGACTTTGACTCTACAAATAGATAGGGTAGTTCTTGTTCACACCTTGACATACAAAAACCTCATTGGAATGTAGTTTAGAAGTTTAGAATATCTTGGACCAAAGCATATGCAATAGTTAACAATCTACTCTAAATAACCTCCCTATACACAACTAAGCAAGTATGCGCCAAGATTATTTTACAAGAATACCCACAAGCACAACAAACAAAAGATAATGATCGACGCCCCATTCCTTTCTCTCTAAATTGTTGAGTCATCATTGAGAGATTCTTAGAATGGGTCAATAAGATAAATCATAATAAAAGATCAAAGACAAGAAGTTAGTGTTATCTATATCTCTTGCTAGTTTAAGATAGCTAAGGTGATTTTTGATGTTGATGTCCATTTTCGGAAATATACATGTCGTAGGACATGTTATCAGATGGTTTGATTAGGATTAGGTTTGTGATAGGTCGTTGATACAAACTATACTAAATCGTTTACCTATGGTCCAGACTTTAGATTTTGACACTTAGGTTCCCACTTTACAACTTGCAATACTTGTTTTCTGTTTGTTTTGCCAAAGGTTGAAGATGATGATTGATTTATTATGGATGAAGGTTTATTGCGGGTGAAAGCGAAATGGGTGGGTGGTTTTGGATTTTTTGGAATATTTCAATGTTTTTGGTATTTTTGAAAATGTTTTGAGGCTATTTTTGAGCTTTTTGAAAGTTTATGTGAATGTTTTGGTTTTCAATTATTTGAGGCTATTTAGGGTTTTCCAAGGTTTCAAATGTTTTGGGGTTTTCTGAGATTTCAAATGTTTAGGGTTTTTCTGAGTTTTCAAATGTTTTGGGATTTTTTGAGATTTGACCAAGAACCTAACCTAAAAGACTATCCTAGGGACCTCGGGGGCTTATAAAAAATGAGCCTTGCCTATGTTATACACACAAAGACTAGGTATTTTGACTGACTTGACTTATTGACAACGGGATATAAACAATTGATGGATTGTCAGTTTATTATGATGGACTCCTAAAGGACTGACCTAGGGTGTCTCAAGGGAACATCAGTGATGGCCTTGCCTACGTTCAAGCTCAGAGACTCATAGTTTGTCATGGTACTATTTTTGGATTTTCGATGTTTTGACATTTGGAGGGATTTTGATGTGATTTGGATGTTTTGGTATTTTGACTTTACAATTTTTGAATGTTTTTGGATTTTAGCAATACAATATTTGGATTTTGGATTTTGATGGAGTTTTATGAATATTTTTGGGATTTTTGAGAGATTTCCAATAACCTTAAGATATAAAAGAACTCTATCCGATCCAAAATGAATTGCCCCCAATGTGATGTGATAGACTATGTTGATATAGGAAGGACAAGCTAACCTTAAGAATATGCCAAGTAGTACTAAAGGGGAATACAATACTTCACAATATCAAGCTGTGATACAGATGTGGATGGGTGATGGAATAAATAGGATGAATGATGCGAGGGATGGATGTGATGCAAAGAATGATAGGATAAAGAGCCAAAGATAGATGGAGGTGCTTTATTTATGCAAGGCACATGTTTTCTAGGTTTTCACCAAGGTGTAATCAAAGGAAAATCTCAGATTTTGCTAAAGGGGTTAGCACAATAACAGAAAATCCATTGAAATAACAAAGTACAAAGGAAATGATATGAAAACAAAAAAGGAACAATGTTACCCTAAGTCTTCATCTTCCATGCTTCACCTTTGTTACACCTCCTATCTTTCTGTAAATAGAGATGCCCTCAGATTTGTATGAGCAACTATGACTAATGACAAAGCCCTAAGCAAGTTTTGAAGGATTTTACTAAAAGAAATTACTTGACAATAGACTAGAATGACAATGACTGCAAATGACAATGACCATGAGTTGACAGAAAATGAGCATGAATGGAGAGAAAGATCAAGAGAGAGAGAGAGAGAGAGAGCCAGAGACCAAGAGGGAACCAAATGAGAACAAAATTGCCATTTTATAAAAACTGCAATTTTGAATGTGTGGCCAGGATGAGAAGATGACAAAACCCTAGAATCAATGATCAAGATTGAATGTTGCAATAAGAATTAGGGTTAGGTCAAAATTAGGGCAAATGATAAGGATGAAGGGCCAAGATTGAATTATAAGATAATTCAATCAAGGGTCGAAATTAAATGAGATGTCAAAAGATAAGAATTAATTTGGAAGATAAGATGGCACGGACAAAGAGGTTCTGGAGAAATTAAATAATAAAATTTATTTACTCCAGGTAAGAAATAATTAAATAATAAAGATATTATTTAATTATGGAGGAATGTGAAAAGGAATCATTTTGAATTAAATAATGATTTAATTCAAAATTCAAGAGAGAGTGGACCAAATTTATTTAATTTATGAGAGAAGAGGCTAATGAATAATTAAATAATTAAAATAACTATTTAATTATAGTGGAAGGTGGATAAAAATTAAATAAATAGAATTTATTTAATTTTAGAAAGAAGAGGACTTAATTAGTGACATAATTAAATAAATAAAAATTTATTTAATTAATCAAGGGAGAATAAAGATAAAAAATGAATTAATTAAATAATTAAAATTATTTAATTAATAGAAGAATTATGACTTTAGAAAATAATTAAATAATTAAAAAATTATTTAATTATTAAGAATGAAAGGGGAAATGTTGAATAATCTAAGAGTTGCAAGCCTAGGACAATTTTATGTGTCTACACAAGGTACTTTCCCAAAGCACCACCGAAGTGGTTTTCACTAGAGGATTTCTTTACTATTTTCAATCCTTTTTCTCATTTTTTTGGGATTTTTGATCAGTTTTTGATTTTTTTATATTTTTAGATTTACACCCTTCAAGACTAGGCATAAAACATTTTAATATGCAGACTATTGGTTGGTTCCTGCAAGGGTTCACCTTCAAGCGATGATAATTGATATGCTTCTGATCCATAGCTTGCTATGACGACAAATTGACCTAACCAATTAGGCTCAAATTTTCCTTTATTGTCTTGATCTAAAAGATTCTTCTAATTTTGCTTTAGGACAAGATCCCATACCTGGAAAGACTAACTCTTGATCTTCTTGTTATAGCTTCATTTTAATTGGTTTTGATATACTTGCAAATGATTAAGGGCATTAAGATGACACTCATCCAAGAATTCTAGCTCATTTAGCTGAGATACTTTGTATTCTTCATTAGTGATTAGGTTATGTAGTGAGACTCGTAGTGAAAAAAGCTCAACCTCAATAGGCAAGATGGCTTTTGATCCGTAGACAAAGGAGAATGGGGTTGCACCTATAGACCTGTGTGTGGATACTGGTTTGATAGGCCTAGAGGGTGGGATTTAACTACAGATGTCAGTCATGGACAACTTCATTGACTATTTTCTTTAGGATTTTTAGAATGGTCTTATTTGTGGCCTCATCTTGACTGTTGCTCTGGGGGTAATACGTGGTAGAGAATCGATGTTGGATGTTAAATATTTGACATAGCTCTTTCACATCCTAATTCTTAAAGGGTGTTCCGTTGTCTGAGATAAGGGCTTATGGAACACCATAACAGTATATAAGGTAATTCAGGATAAATTTGGAAATTTTCTTTCCCATTATGTAGGTCATAGAAATGGATTCTACCCACTTGGTAAAGTACTTAGTGGCAGTTATGATGAACTTGTGGCCGTTAGATGAGGTGGGAGAAATCTTTCCTATGAGGTCAATCCTCCAGTGCGAGAAAGGCCAAGGTGTGACCATTGGTTGTAATTCCTATGTTGGAGCATGAATAATATCTCCATGTTGTTGACACTGGACACACTTCTGCACATATTGATGGTCTTCTCTTTCCATAGTTGGCTAGTAATACCCCATCCTCAATAGTTTCTTAGCTAAAGTCATACCACTAGAATGGGAACCGCATCTGCCTTCGTGAACTTCTGTTAAAGCGGTCAAGGCTTCCTCTTGGTTAAGACATCGTAGTAATGTCCCCTGGATGCTTCAGTGGTACAAGGTATCACCTAGGATCATGAATTAGGATGCATTTTTAACAAAGGTATTCTTAAGATTGGAGGTGATATTGGATGGGAGGGTTCCTCTACTAAGGTAGGTGAATATATCATGATACCATGGGGAACTAGGACCAATGATGACACACACAAATTCAGATTCAGGGATCTCGAAAGCCGGTATGAGAAATTTTTCTACCAAGAATTCACATTGAAGGAAGTTGTTCGTGACATGTTTAACAATGATCCTATTGTCGCCATGGCATTTTTTGCTCAGTTGTTCATGTGAGGAATCTTCTCAAAAGTTATCAATGAAAAAATACTTAAGATTTTCTACCATATTCTTGTAGGGAGTGAGTTTATCATCCTTAGTTTGGTAGTCATCATTGAATTGGTTGATAACTAGCTGTGAGTCCCCATAGACTTTCATCTCTTGTATCTGCCATTGAACTGCTATCCTTAGACCCATTATTAGGGCTTCATACTCTACAATGTTGTTAGTATACGAAAAATGATAACCGGTATGAATTTGGGATGCAATCACCTTGAGGGGTGATAAAAAGAATACTCGCTGACGATCCTTGTTGGGTAAATGATCCATCAAAGTACATTTTCCATTGATTTGTTATATTGACAAGGAAAACTGATTCATCAGGAAATTCAGATATCAAAGGATTCTTTGTGTAGATAGGTGTTTCTACTAGTTGGTCTATGATCACTTGTCCTTTTATTTCCTTGCACTCCATGTACTCTATGTAAAATTCAGTTAAGACCATAACCCATTTGGCCATTCACCCAGTGAGATTTTCTTTGGGTAACAAGTATTTCAATGGGTTGATATTTGCAATAAGCTTGATTTGATGCAGAAACATGTAATTTCTGACCTTTTTTGAAGCAAAGACCACCGCTAAGCATTCTTTCTCAATGGGTGAGTAGTTCATTTCATAGCCTACCAAGGTCTTGTTGATGTAATAGATGGATCTTTCCTTTTCGTTTTCATCATGTTATGCTAGAAGAGCACCTAGTGCTGTTGATGTTGCTGAGATATACAAGATTAATGGCTTGTTTAGTATTGGAAGCATGAGTACTGGAGGTGTCAATAAGTAGTCCTTGATCTATGAGAAAGCTTTATCACACTTCTCATCCCACTTATAAGTTATTCCTTTATGGAGAAGATGTGATATAGGGTGAATTTTTTTTGATAGTTGCGCTATGAACCTTTGAATGGATTACAACATTCCTTGTAACCCTCTCATCTGCTTTAATGTTTGTGGTGGTTCTGTTAGCTCTCAAAAATGTAGGCAGAATGCCTCAAGAGGCTGCCAGTCTCTTGATACTCTTTAGGGTAACAGACAAGGTTAAAAGCATTCAACCTTCTACTCTTTAGGTGCTGCTAGACCTAGGCGGGTGTACCTTTATGAATGAAGAAAACTTTATTTATTTATGATTATCTTTCTTGTAGTGATTTGTCCAAAAATGGAAAATAGAAGTGAACAAATGTAATCAAACTTGATAGCAATAGCAATCTTCAGATCTAAATCCTAAAATGCTTAATTAATAGATATAAAGAGAACAAATGAATCTTAATGATGAAACTGTAGAGACTGGTGCCTTATTGGGTAGGTGGAGTCAAATGAAATCAAGATGAGCAACACTCTCTGGAGAAAACTCAAATTATCTGGCATATATTCTATTTACAACTTGTATAAACATGCAATATTGTAACTACTAAGCTCTACTTTAACAATCCAAATGAATCTCTCTGATTACTGTGATCAATTAAAAGGATTTAATCTTTGCTTGAAAGAACCAATTGATTAATCACACAAATACAACAAATGTGCATTGATAAACTGAACATAAACTTGTTATGTCAATTTAAACAACCAGAAAGCATCAATCTTGGAGACAACTTAGCAGTACATTTTTATTGAATTCAACAGACAATTGACACCAGACAAATGTAGCAACATCAACCGATTTTCATAAATACCTCCATTCTAAAATCATGCAACAATAGTCTCTGATTTGATAATTTTATTTCACTGTATCTACTTGCTGTGTATCGAATATCTAATAACTGATGATAATTTTACAATTACAAAATGCCTATTTATACACCAGCATCAAGAAAATAAATCATATTGAAATTCCATGTTGGCCCTCCATAGAATTTGGGCTCCAATCAAGTCGGCCTGAAACGGTAATTTAACAATTTACATGTCGGCCTTAGTATTTGAATTTCTATTTTTCATCAGTGAAACAGTCGGCGAGACATATTGTATAGCTATGCTGAAGGAAATTCAATCATTAATCACTCTGCTTGGTGTTACCCGCTTTCACCATGACATATCAGAGTTGGGAAGATGTCCTGTAGATTACATTATGTTTCAACGAGAGCCCCCACGATCAAACTGTATGTCGCTATAACATATTTCCTGTTACACCGAAGACAAGAAGCATTCACATGTTCCCTTTGTGTTTCATTGTAGCTCTATGATATTAGGGAGACCTCTCGTAGAACACCCCAAGTGTTACCGATATGCATTTCTTTACGTGCTTTCCATTTGCTGAGACACAGGGATATCTCTCACAGATGTGTTCTTTTTGCTTCGTTCACTGTCACTGTGACTTTATGATATTAGAGAGACCTCACGTAGACCACATCGTGTTTCAATGAAAGTATTTATCCATTTTGAGTCGCTGAGACAAGATCATACTCTCGCAGACAAGGCCCTTCATTGTTTTCCATCAGCGAGACCGAAGGTCACTCGCCGAGACCTCTTATTGAGAACCATAACTCATACCGATATCGCATCACTTTAAGTTGTTAGTCGGTGAGACAACTAACCTCTCACCGAAAGCCATTTGAGAAAAACCCCATATGATCCGTCAGTGAGACATATACACTTCGCTGAGACCCTTCACCAAAAACCCAACTCTTACTGATATGAATCCTCCCGCCACCGGTCGCTGTAACATTGTGGATTCGTTATGACCTTACATCGAAAGCAGCATGTCTGGCCGATGAGCCTCTTGTGTAATATCGTCAAGACCGAAGGTCATTCGCCAAGACGTTACCCCAAAGAAAATCTTTTGTCGATATGCATATGCATCTGCCACAGGTCGGTGAGACAATGTGAGTTCACCAAGACGCTTCATTGAAGGAAAAACTCTCACTGATGCATCTCCACATATGCCGGTCGGTGAGACATAAAGCGTTCAATAAGACCTCATCTCAATAGTATAAATTATGCCAATATGAATCCTTTTCTATTGTCGAAACAACGTGTATGTCATGCTGATAGCCACCTGCATGCAAACCTCGATTGCTGTGACATCAAATGAGTCTTGCCGATAGGCAACACAAACTCATGTTAGCAGAAAATGCAAAATGGGTTGGGGAGATAGCAGTATTCTCACGCCGATACAGACCATGATGTGAAAAATGTAGGACTTGATAGATTTATGGGGTGAGATGGGAAAAATGTAAGCAAAATGTCATGATGGAGGGCCCTTGTGCTTATGATGATAATTATTTTGGAAACTCAGGGGGATGAAAAAAATGTAAAATCATTAGATTTTTATAGTTCCAACAGTGGCTCCATCTGTGGATGAATGATAGTGAGATCATTGCAAGGATCCAAAATCTTTGGGTGAGCAAACCATACCAAACACATAATGATGAACTAGTGAGAAAAACTGGAATGAATGGCAATGGAAAGTGAGTGCAAAATGGAAGTGAAATGGATGCAAAATGAAGGTGAACCACAACCCTAAACTACTGTGCATGGAAAATAATTTTAAAGAGGACAAGCAAGAGTTGTCCATGCACTAGAAACCCTTAATCCTCTGTGTTTTAACTTCACCTGTTCTGAGCTGTTACAATCTAAAACTCAAATCATACTTTCCCCTGTCAAATACCTAGTTTTGTCTTGAGTTCATCAGGTTCTTCTTGAAGACAATCATGCAATCTTCTCTGTCACTGTTATTGCAAGTTTTTAGAAAATCATCATATTCAGCTTGGCCCAAATTCCCTTCATCATTCTATAGTTCAACTTCTTCATCATCATGAGGAAAATCATTGTTATCTTCAACATAGAAAATAAATGCATATTCAATGCAAAATTCCTCATTATCTTTCTCACTGTTGTGTACTATAACACACTCTCTTAGCTCATCTTGAATGAACATAGACTCTTGATCAACTTGAAAGGTTTCACCATCAACCTGAGAAATGCACTGAGAGTCATAAGAATCATCATACAAAAATTTTTCACTGTCAAGGCAAATGTAAGCTGGACAAAGAACCTCAGGATCACCCTCAAGTACATATCTCTGGTATTCAAGAGTCAGTAAATCTAAAATTTTCTCACTACTGAGTGAACAAGTCTCAACATCCTCATGACTATAGTTATATTCTTCACTTTTTTCATCATCAAAAAGAGGTCCAAGATCATCAGAAGATGAAAAATCAGAAACATTACCAGCGAAGTCACTTATTCCATCATCTAGCTTGTCTGAAATTATTTCCTCTTTACCATAAAGTAGATCTGAAAATACCTAGAATTCATTCCTGGGCATACCTTGGCAAAACATCCTTTCTTCTTCATCAAATGAGTCTTCATGAATTTCAACTGTAATAGGAGGTATTATATACTCATTATCAAATGAACTCACATTATCCATTGCTTCTTTCTCTCGATCACCACAAGAACCTTCAACTGGATCAGTACTGCTTAACTCTAGCTGGGCTGATTCTATCTTGAAGTTGCCGAGATTCACATCACAAAAACTATTGATTTGATCTTGGGGTACATAGTCAACAACTTGGCTCATTCTTGGCTCCCTATACAACCTGACTTCTTGACCATTCATTGGAATAGTTGCATAAGATAAATCAAACTGGATATTTCCTCCAACTGTTCCTGTCCATTGTCTTGATAAAAGCATCCCAAACTAAGGAGTATCAATCACTGTTATATCTATATTATATGCCACCTATGGATAAGTAGCCAGCTTGACTTCAACATTTCTCATAATACCTACCACAAGAATATGTCTGTTATCCATTGCATAACATTTCCTTTATATGTATCAACCCACATGCCAAGCTGCTTCATGACTCCTACTAGCATGATGTTTATAGCTGCACCAGAGTCTATCATGCAATTCCTCAACAATTTTCTATTTATAAGCAATGTAGTGAAAAAAGGATCAACATGTGGGGGAGTTGTTAATACATCACTCAAGCAAACTTCTGGGATATTTACTTTCTCCTGCCTATTGATAGCTACTTTATTTTTAGAATTCATTATCAATTGAACAACACAGTCTCTGTATTCTTTAATTTTCATCATCTCAAGTAGTGGAACAGACATTTTTACCTGGGATAACGCCTGAGTGAAGTCAAAAGAAGAGCCCTCCACTTTAACAATTTTCTTCTATTCTGGCACTTCTCCTTTATTTTCTTCTTTTTCTCTTTTACTAGGCTGATCAGGCTTTTGTATCTCTTTATGTAATTCCTTCACTTCCTCCTTTTGGACAGGCTTTTGTTCATTTTTATCCTGCTGTTTGTTTTCTAGCTTCCTCACAATTCCTTGTGTTGCCTTCTGGTCCTTCATGAAGATTCCCCTGGGGACACCTTCATTCTCATTTATTATTCTATTTCTCAACGAGCACTACAGGATTTGACACCATTTTCCGACGGTCGTTCGTCGGTCGTTCGACAAATCTCTGTCGGAAGAGCGACGCAATGGCCAAAAATTTTTCGTCGCAAGGACGACGAAAAAGTAAACGTCGAAATAACGGCGAAGAATCGTCGGTCGGCAGGATCGCGACATACGTCGGGATTTTGTCGGAATATCGACGAAAACTTTGTTTATCCACCGACGAACTGCACCAGAAGTTCGTCGTCAGCTCGACGAAATGGGCAAATATTTAGCGTGGAAACATGGAAATTTTGTCGAAATAGCGACGAAATACAAAATTAGTAGCGTCGAAAGAACACCAAAAGTTCGTCGAATATGCGACGAAATAGGCAAGTAGTAGCGTCGGAAGAACAATGGAAGTTCGTCGAATGTTCGACGAAATATTCGTCGTAGCTATAGAAACTTCGTCGAGGCTTTCTGTTGATTCGTTGGTTGTTATCGTCAAAATTTCGACGAAGAAGCAAAATTTAAAAAAAAAAAATATTATATATTCGTGGAAATGTACCATTGCGGGGACTGACGACTGATCATACATACAGACTGCATATTGGTTTGATGCTTCAAACGA
>VDFB02190082.1:0-33189 GCA_007258455.2 Sequoia sempervirens
GATGATGGTGGACATTATGGTGCATTTATTACCCCACTCTCCTCTGTGGCGGTTTTTAGGGCAATATTATTTAGGGCTGAGGTGGCACGATTCTGGCCACTCTATTGATTGTAACCCTAGCCGTCCTTTGGGACTTGGCTAGCTATAAAAAGGGGAGTCCCCCTCATTTGTAGCTTCGATAGAGATTATATCAAGTTAGAATGAGTAGACATTGAGAGAGTATTAGTATTAGAGTTAGTAGTGTAGCATTGTAGAGCATTTTTGCATAATTTGGAGAAGAGAGAAAGTTTTCCCTTTGAAAACTTTTGAGGAGATTGTTGTGTAACACATTTTATGATAATAAATCTTTTCATTGATGATGGAATTCGTCTTGTCATGAAGGAAATGTCTTAGCAAGGACTGCTGCTTCCTTTAAGTATCCATTAGATTAAATTCATGCAAGTAGCTTACTTGGTGTGTGGTGTTTTATTGAGATAGCTTCGCTTTATTCCATACCACTAGCGGCTTGTTGATGATAAGTTCGCCTTGCGTGGTCGACTGGAGATTATTTTGTGTTTAACTTCGGTTGTGGTTTACATGCTTATATGCGTTGTTCTGATGGTGTATGTATGTTAAACTATAACTTGAATACCTTTCGCTATCCCCTTTGAAGATTGCACCAATTTTACTGAGGCTGTCCGACGGAGGCTAGGTGAAATCCGGTTGAAGTCTATTGAAACGAAGCTCCACATATCTTGCATTTAGAATAGAATATAAGTTTCTTAGGCCTTACACCCTTTTAAATTCCGCACATTTCCGATTAGTATTAGGAATCCCGTGCTCACTTGCCAAATCATTTGAATCACACGAAAGCCCTTAGTCTACTGTTTGTTGTTAGCCGTCGAACAATTGTGTAAGTCCCCTTGACATACCAGCAATATGCATCAAACCAAAGCGGGCCTATTAGCGCAAAGGAACCTTGGAGTTGAAAGCATGATCTTGCTACTTGAATGTAGCATCTTTGATACTTTGTTCAAGAGGATAGAAGCGTCGTTGGGGAGACTTTTACGATACGTGTTGGTCTTGGTCTCAAAACCGATCAACAAAATTTGAACAGTACGTAAAGGAAGAAGATAGAGTGAGGGGAAGTTTCTTTAACAAGAATAACCATTTGAAGCAAGTGATCTTTGGTTCTAAGCTATTAGACTGCAGGATTTTGAAATTTTTTGACCATTGTGCCCCAAGTAGTTCAAGGTTCCAAGATCTGTTTAGGTGTTTGTGGAGGTCCTGAGAGTAAAATAATGCCTTATAAATTATTTTTGGGTTTAATTTTAGAATCTTAGAGCCTTCAGCTCAAGTGAGATTATCGAGAAGCACCTTGTCATCTATTTTGCAGACAGGAAAATTTTAAATGAATGATCCTGCAAGCTTCCCTAGGAATAGAGTAATTCCTCCAATGAGATGGAGGTAAATTAAATTCAACACTCCATTCATTCCAATACTTTAGCTGGTTATTACACAATATGTCATTAAAGCACTTGATACCTTTTAAATGTCATGCTTTGGTTGAGCGACCTTGTAGTAAGGCAAGGGGTTTTTTTTTTTTTCTCAAGGTTCCACCAGATTGACCTATCAGGGCTCAAAGTCCCCTTGCTCTGATTTATGAATTCAGTATTTTTAAAATGATTTCTAATTACCTCCCAAGCCTTCCATATACTCTTCAAAACATTGGATCCTGTAGAAGTTACTAAGAACTTGCCAAACAGAATGTCATTTATAGGTATTTGTTTCCAACTTCTTTCTTTTTCTGGAACTTCTGATTAGAATGTCATTTAACACCATGTTTTTTCTTATCATCTCTCCCGTCTGACCATAGGAATTGTCTGATCTTTTTTTGAATTTCATTTATGTGGTAGCTACTAAATAACTAGACTGAGGAATAATACAGGCTGTAGGAGGATAGAATTTTTTGACACACTTGAAACCTGCCTGCTAAGGATAGATATTACTTGTTCCATTGACAGAGTTTTTTTCTATTTTGCTCTGTAGTCCAGTTCCACATGTCCTTCAGGCAGGGATTAACAACAAATGGAATGCCAAGGTGCCTAACTTGTTTGTTAGGTCCTCCCCATTGAAACTCAAATTTATTGAACTAGTTAGGGGGGGATTTGTCCCAACTAAGCATTATAGATTTTGCCTTAGAAATTTTAGCTCTAGAAGCTTCACAAAACAAATTGAGTTTATGCATAAGGCAGTCCACATTTCTTCCTTAAAGGTTAACAAAAATTTCCGTGTCATCAACAATTGGATGTTTAAGAGGTCATCTACATTAGGGAGAGATAGACCTTTTACTTTAGCTGACAAATTAGTATTCCTTAGAAGGTAAAAGATAGCATTAGATGCTATCACAAATAGGGAAGGGGCAGGAGGGCAACCTTTCCTAATTGATCTTTGCAGGAGGAATTGATCAGACAACGATCCATTAAAATTAACTTGGGCAACAACAATAGAGTCCTCACCATTTGGAAAAATCTACTTGGAAAACCAAATGCTTCAAGTGACATCATTAGGAAGGACCACTCCACCCTGTCATAGGCCTTTTCAAAGTCTAATAGAAGAATGCCAGTGTTTCGATTGGAGGTTTTATAAAGCCCATTCCATTGCTTCCCAACTAGAAATAAGATTCTCCAAAATGTATCTACCCTTAGTGAATCTTGTTTGTGTAGGGCTAATAAATTTGGAGAGGATATCCACTAATCTAAGGGCCAAAATTTTTGCCAGAATTTTGTATGAGACATTAAGAAAGGTAATAGGTCTCTAGTTTTTAATTAGTGTCTTGCCCCATCTTTAGGGAGTAGCTTGATAATTCCTTTATTGATGTTACTGTAATGTCCCCTTTTTGGGATAGCCTTAATTCTTGCCTAGAATCTCAAGCTCAATGTAGTTAGGGCTGTGACTCTGTAATGTCCCCTTCTCAAGCATGATCTTTTCAGATGATCGTTGGCCTATTCTGGAGACCCGTAGGCTAATCGGACGGTTTGATTAGGGTTTCTTGTGTGGAGGTTGCGTTTGCTCGTGAATTGGTGTTTGAACTGCGGTTTCCTTCTGGGTTTTCCGTGGGCTTCGTAGTGATATGTTTCTCTTGGCATTCTGAGCACTTTCTGCAATTTACTATTTTTAGTAAATTCTATTTCTGACAGTGGTCCTTTTGGTCTCGGCACAGTTGACTTTCCTCTTTAGTTGACTCAATTGGTTTATTCAGTTTCTGGCCTCGGGATGCAGTTTCAGAGAGATAAGTTCATTTCACTTAAATAACATTATATTTTAATGTTAAATTATCCCTTGGCCTAGTCTCTTAACTTAATGATGTTTTGAAAAGTGGTCTTTAAGGGTGGCGCCATCATTGAGTTAATTTTATATTTATTAAGGTTGAAAATTAAAGCCTTAAGATTGGACGCCTTTATTTAAGTGATGGATTTAATTAAAAAGTCGAAGTTGAAGCTTTGAAGAAAGGGACGCCATCCATTGGTGGATTAGGGTTTGACTCAAAAGGAAGGTTAGGGTTTCGAGAAGGTCAACAAGAAATTATAAAAGGAAGCCTTTGGTCCTCATTTCATGATCTTTCGTCTACAGGAATGTTATGCTGCCGGTTTGGCTCTGGGATTGCTTCGAGGAATGTAAGCCTCCTAGCTAGGCATTGCTTCTCGCTTGAAAGATAGCGACTAGTGGTGAGATAGTGATAGATTGAATGTTTCATTGTGAGTTTTCTGCATTTTAGTCTTGTGAGGGTTTGTAAATCTGATTTATGCATGTTAGAGAAATTCTGGAAATTGCATTTGTAGTACAGCAGATTGTCCTTTTTATTCATAAGTCAAAAAATACCAAAAAGATTCTTCTGGGTATTAGCTTATTCTCTCTGTCTGTAAGGGGCGACCCTTTCCTCCTGTTTGTAGAATTTTTAGTGGTGTTTTGGAATTTTAAATGCAAATCGCCCCTCTTGCTGGGCCGTACCATTTGCATTCCTTGGGATTTGTGCCAATAATTAATATCAGCATTCGGAGTCAATTCTATGTGCTAATCTTGGGCGCCATCTTATTGGGGTCATATTGCAATTCGTTTCATGAAATTTGAGTGAGTTTGGAGCAAGTTGTGAGTGGTTTTGTGAGTTACAGGGCTGCTGTTCGTGCACGTGGAAAACAGGACTGTCACAAATCATATTGTCAGGTTGGCTCTAATCATTGAGTTTTTGATCTAAGCTTTATCATTCAGTGAAGGAAACTCCATATATATTGTTGTAACTCTATTTATCTCGTGATTCACATTGATAGCAAGGTTTTATCTTTCATATTGTAAGCTGGCAGTAGTACTGACAGCAGTTGTTGTTCTTGCTTATCATGATTTGTAATGCTCAACTCTACATTCAGTAATTGCAATTGTATTTCCTTTACCTCCGCCCTATGGTAGCTACTTTCCCACTCCGGGTTAGAAAGCACATTCTGGGTTTCAAGTTACTTTCAGCATTCTAGCTTATTTCCTTTCAAAGCATTGTAATTCTTAGCACTCCGCCATATGGTCGCCTCGATTCCATACTGGATTGAGTAGCACATACTTGGTGTTGAGTTTTCTTTCAGTACTTGTAGCGTAGAAGATCCTCTGACCATATGCTCGCCATCATCAGCGCCATTCTTGGTTAGAGTTCCTTCCAGTTCTGTTTCTGCTTTCAGATCCTCTGACCAATGCTCACACCTTGCCCACATCGGGATCGTGGTGTACATTCTGGTTAGAGTTGCTTCAACATCGTTTGGGTTTAGATCTAACCTTAACGGGTGCGTTTGGTTTGTAAATTGTATTTGAAAAAACGAAAAAATTTGGCTCGGAATATTTCAGACTCATCCCTTATGAAGCTTCAAACCAGATAAATCTCAGGCTTTGGTCCAATTTGATTGTTTCTGGTTGCAAATTACTAAGATTCTTATAGGTGATTCTGATTAATATTCAACAGGTATCACTTATTTTCTAATTCTCTTAAGATGAATTTAAAGTGGTAAGTTGATTTAAGAATGCAGATTGATAGTAAAAGGTAACCAATAATATCCATTTCCTGTATTCATAGATCACTGCCCGATTGATGCTAAATGCCAATGATCCATATTGATGAAGAGATCTAACTTCACCATAGATAGTTATGAATGACGTTTAGAACTTGTCGTCTATAATGGCCACGTATGACTCCTAAAAACTTGTAATGTGGGAATATTCAATTCGGGCAAATACTTGATTTAATTCTTTAACTTTAGAGTGTTGCCCTTAGGATAATCTCGACCGGGGATTCTGGTTAGCAGCCTTCCCAACTCATTCCCTCCCATATTGGAAATGTTTATAAGTCTCAATCTCTGTAATTCGCTGGATCTAGAAACACCGCGCTGCCACAATAGTGATGATTCCAAAAGGTGAATGTATGCCTCCTTCAGATTGCTTGCAATCTTTGTGCTAGTGCTATTACCTCCTTGTAATCACGGTTATGAATGAAAGACCCAAAATGCATTATTTAATAGCTTGTGATTACTTGCTTTGAATATACTCTTATATTCTTCTCCTTACCAATTACTTGAGAGTTGCCTAATGTTGTTCACCGCTTAGGGTCACCTCATTCTCTGATGATTGTTTGTGCTTTCCTCTTGGAATGTTTAGCCGATTTGGTATTGAGAGTGGCGGATAGAATATTGTCCCACCCGTCGTGTCTTCCTGAAGGCCACTATTCTTCTATTATTCCCTAGAGGCTAGAACATCTCTTTTATCTTTTCTGATCGATACTTCCAACTTATGTAATCTGTTATCTAAGGTACTCAATGCTGGCGAAAATGTGGAAGTTGATTTAGTTCCAGGTAATGACGGCAACTTGCACTTGATTATTCCTTTCAACCTGACGCCTATCCTCTCTTTCTCTCCCTTTCAAGTGTTATTACTTTAATCTCAGGTAGTAGGGATTTATGTATGACATCGAGAGACTTTCAGAGGTTCTCTCCTAATTTTCCCCCCTCCTCTTGATTACATTGGACCTCTTATACCTCTGATTTTGTAAAGAACACGTCTTCTCTCACTATTCATATCCTTTGAAGGGATATGCCTTCTTTGAGCTTTCCTTTGGAATTATACCTGACGATAATATAGTTTGAGTTAAAATATCATGTGCCTTGCTTATCCAATATAATGGACATGATTGTAATTGTTATTATTTTATATTTGATAATTGTTATTTTGTGTTTTTATATATATATCATATGCTCCTTATTTTATAAATAGATTTTATTGTTTCATTTTATTATTTAATTTTGTCAATATTTATATTTATAATATTGTATATAATAATTATAATTATAATATTAATTATAATTTTGTTTTATATTCTTGTATCTTTAATATTTATTTTATTATCATTTAAATTGTTAATATTTATAATATAATAATTATAATTACAATATTACCTTTGATAATTATTATATAATTATGATAGTATTAATATAAATTGATTTTATTGTGTATTGTCAATATTTATATTTACAATATTATCTCATGATAATTTAATTATAAAAATATTAAAACGATAATATTTTCTTTTATAATTTTATTATGTATTTTATTACCCATTTTCACTTATTTGTATTTCAGGGTGTTCTAAATTTGGGGACATGATAGTTACATCCTAGGTATCCTTTGTCTATGGCTTCAGAATAGACTTGCAACAGGTCTTCTCCAATCCAGTCGCTGTTTTTGTTTATAGAACTCAATTGGAAGTCCATCAACTCTAGGGGTCTTATCATTATTTAGTTTTTGAATGGCATTTAGAATTTCTTCTTTTGAAATTTTCTTATTCAAGGCTTGTGTGTTGTCATCTATGATCTTGGGAATTAATTTCTTGCATATGCTTCTCACATTATGACTTTGGAGACTATTCCCCTCAGATGAGAAAATATTCTTATAAAATCTATGAAATAGCTTTTTTATTCCTTCTTGGTCACTTAAGAGTTTGTCCTCATCCCAAATGTGTTCTACTTGTTCTCTGGTAGTTTTATCTTTGATATACCTAAAGAAAAATTTGGTGCCCTTATCTCCATTGTTAAGCCAATTCAATTTGGCCCTTACCCTTAATCCTTGTATTTTTCTAGTTTTTAGATTTCTCAAATTGTTTTTTACTGAGATTAGCTCCTCGTTTAGACCTAAGTTCTTGGGGTCATTTTGAAGATATTTTTCTAGTTTACACAAATCTTCCTGAAGGCCATTCTCTATCTTCCTATTGTCTAAGGCTCTTTTTTTCCAATAGTTTGAAATACAGTTGTTGAGCTTTTAACGTTAATATTCCATCTCTCAATGACAATGTTATCTTTTAGCATCCATCTATTGATTTCTTTGAGGGTAATGATTGCATCATACAATCCTCATCTTTTAGCAGATTGGTGTTTAGGATGAATTTATTGTGCTTTCCATTGTTCTGATTTCTATCCTTGGCTATTTGAAGTTTAGAGAAGATTGGATGATGCTCAGATAATGAACAAGGGGTAACCTTCACTCTATAGCCATCATCGATTTGGTCAAAGCTAAAAAAATCTTTATTAGCATAAAATCTATCTAATCTGCCATAAATCCTTTTTCCTCCTTTTTGGTAGTTACACCATGTGAACCAAATATGCTTGTTTTCTTTCCTATATCCTTCAGGAGGATCAAAAATGTTGAGCTTGTTTTTCATTTTATACCAAAAATATTTTTCATTTCCTTTCCACTCCATTTTGCATCCTCCAGTTTTATCCTCCCTATTTTCTATCATGTTAAAGTCACCCCCTAGAATCCAAGGGTTGTTTGGAAGTCCATATATCCATTTCCACAATTCAATTCTTTCCCAATGATCATTAGGAGCATAGATTGAGCACATTCCAAATTTCTTATTGTCTTTTTGAATGACAATCCAAACAACCCTGTTGCAGGGAGAGATTCCATGATCAATAACAAATGATGTCCATTTGTTTTCCACTAAAATGACAACTCTCCCTCTTCCTTTATCATGTTTAGTATGGAATTGGGTAGCGTCTTTCCAAATGAATCTAAGGTTAGTTTCTAAGGTGAAATTGATAGACTTTACCTCTTGCAAGAAAACCACATCTTTGTTTTGAATTAGATTCACCAGTCTTCTAATCACATATTTCCTCTTAGGGGATTCTAACCCCTTGACATTCCAACTTGTACAGTTGATTATCATTTTCATTATATTTGTGAGCCACTTTTAGCATTCCTAAATCTCTCAAAGCATTTAGGAAGTCTGCCCTCTTTATCTAGTCTTTTTGAGGTAAGATCTGCCTCATCTTTGCTTCTTTGATTCCTTCTTTTCTTTTTTATTCTAACCCACCCAATTGTTGAAGGGTCAGATCCTTCCTCAATTGGACTTCCAACCTTACTGTTGCCTATTATGGTTTTAGGGTTGGAATACATTTCATCAATTTCCATATTATACATGTTACCTATTTCTATTATGGAATTTTCACTATTTATCTCGTCTGTATTGATTTCCTCTATATCCATCCTATCTGTTTCCAACATCTGGGCATTAGTTTGACAACCATTGGTCAGAGTTAACAAATTAGGGTTAGTCTCCTTAATAATTATCGAGTGGTACTCTAGGTCAAGCATCATTTTCAGATTTTTGCCTATACCTACCATTTGCCATTTCTTTTTTTTCAAACATTATGCCAATTTGAGAGTCTTTCCTAATGCTTTCCTTCTTGTTATTTGTTTTAAACCCTCTCTGCCAGTCCTTATCCATGGCATACTGATGGCTTAGAAGGATTAAAGTAGGAACTATTATTTTCAGAATTATCCTCTTTTTCTAAATTATAACTGCTCATCATAGTACTCCTCTGCTTGACAATGTCCAATGGCATCTTATGGGAGGAGCACACATGTCTATGCATATCATTGGGCATGTCAACCATATTAGTACTAGGATTAATGGTTTCTTTTTCAATCTCATTTTGTTTCCTAGTAATGTCTAGAGCAAGGCTATTACATGGGCTGTCCCCTTCTGAGCTCTTAGCAAAGCTCCCATTTTGACTAGTTTCCATAGTGTTTCTTTGCATTAATTGTCCAATGCTAACTCATGGGCAATGATTTTTTGCCCAGACTTATCATTGGGCAACCTACTTGCAATAGTTCTATTATTAGATGATCCTTTTACATTGCCACCTATTTTTTGTAGATAACTCTACTATCTTGTTCTCTATCAAGCTTCTCTAGTTTTCCGAGTTCCTTCTCTATTAGATTACGTTCAATCATTGTCTCAACCTTGTTTTTGCAAAGAATATTGATAGATTCAACAATGTGAGTTTTACCAATGGGTTCCCGATCGACATGACTATTTTCCTCTACAATATTCTGCTTGTTTCTATTTTCTCTTTTGGCTTTAGCAATCATTTGTTTTATTTCATCTAAGACAGTTTCTTGTGCATTTTTTTTAACTCCTTTTCCCGGTCTAGGGGGAGGGGGTGAGTTAAGCAACATTTTAGAAACAGAGCCCCTATGGAGGGGATCAATATTTGAGTTGTTTTCAATGCCTTTCAACCTCATGTTTGCTGCACCTTCGGGCAATATACCTTTGCTCTCTTCCTCAAGAGTGGGATCAGAGAAAGTGAGTTTCTGACTAGGGATTGTAGTCCCCTTTTTTCACCAGGTCCTCACAGACGTCACTGGAACCCTTATTCACATCTTTGAACAAAGTGTCATTAGGGTTTTTTTCTATTGTGTTATTCTCAACATTTTTAGCATCATAGATGTTAGGATTATTCCTTTTTTTTGTGTTTTGTTCATCACTATTAGGGTTCTTTTGTTTAGACTTAGGGAATCCCGGGTTCTTTTTTAAAATAGGGCAATTCTTTCTACGATGCTTTTCTCTTTTACATAGGAAACATGCATTTAACCCACTCATGATTTCAATGTCGCATTTAATTTTTTTTCCACCCAAACCTATATCTATTACTTCCAAAATTTCATTTTCGGGTGTCAGTGAGACCAAAGTCCTCGCATCCATGTGAGGTAGAGTGTCTTTTGTTAGATCAATTCTCAATACTTTGCCAATTTGTGAGAGAAAATGTGGCAGGAAGTTCCAAAGTTGGGAGGGTGGGGGGTACACATTTAACTGTGACCCATATGGGGTATGAGAGGGCTAATACCTCCTTGGTTATGAAGGCTGGAGTCCAAGCAATGGCCTTGAAGACTGCATTCCCTATAGACCAAAATTGTCTGTCTAAGACCTTTTTTGTACATGTTCTTTGGAAAAAAATAAAAAAGTCCTTTTTGAATCATTCAATAGAAAGAAATTTAAAACCCTAGTTTCCTCTTCCATACATTATTAAACCACTCATCTAGAAATTTGCTTGTGGGTATCTTTTCTCTATGTATAGCAGCCAAAAAAATTGCAATGTTTTTCAACCTATTTTCCTCATTGTTAATGGCACATATCATATCATTATTTGGAGGGATAACAAGTATTTTAGGGCTAGAAGGGGAGTACTTACCTTCTCCTTCATTCCGCGACCCCTCCTCATAGAAGACCCCATCGCTTATAGGCACAAATTTGGCTTCTGTTGGAATCTCCACCGAAGGCCCTAGGAGTATGTATTGAAATGAGTTCACATTATTGCTTTCATTATTGTTATTTTCCTTGTCAGGGCCATTGGGGTGCTTGCCCTTAGCATTCTCTGTCCTCCTCCATTACTAAGGGGGTTTGACCCCCCTTAAACCAAAAAACTACAGATCCGCTCTTGCTTCGCAAGGCCACAAGAAAGATGAATAATAGGAGACAATAATTGTAAAAACAACAAAGCATTGAAGTAACAAAACCCAAGCAAATACCCACTAAGTTTGAGGATAATAGCAAGGGTACTATGAGAGTACCTACAACATAGAAATAACTTGAGAGCCCCACGTGCGGGGGGCTTCCCGCTGCCTCAAACCCTCGCCCACTTGCACTCAGAATCGTCTTCTATCAGTTTGACGATCGCCCTTTATTTTCAATTTGGTGTAGAGTTTATCCTATTAAATATTTTTAAATTGGGAATTATGTGAAGAATCTTTTGAATAATTTCAACTCATAAAGATGACAATAAATTGGAGATTTGACTGGGATAGGATCCATGAGAAAAAACTGACTCCCTTTGATCCATATTGAACTTGGTAATAACTATGTCTAATTCATCAAAATGATACTACCTAGTCTACGACTAAATTCAATTACTCATGCAAATTTCAAGTACTTTGCTTATGCACATACTTTCATATGGTTTCTCAGCTGCACAACTTGGCAGTGAGGATGGTAAATTAACCGTGAAAACATGCTAGAGAGAACCGACACAACAAAAAAAAATAGTACACAAAATTTACCTTGGAGAAATCTAGATAGGGTGAAAAATCATACAAGTGGGACCATGATTCATTCTACTATCACCAAAATACAAGGTATAGGCTCAGAAAGGTATTGTGGCTGATATCAGACTTTACAGCAGCATTTCTCATATGTTCAACATTCAATTAACTATGCTCTTTGCAAATCATCATTTCCTACAATTCACAATTATTGAACTGATGTAGTCAAGGATAGGAAGCCAAATTAATGATGGCCTTGTCCTTGCAGCCAAAACCCAGATTTAATGCATATATCCCTGATGCATTATGAAGACACAAATTAATTTAATTTTAAAAGCACAAAGGAACTATGAACAACACATATTAGGAATTTTAGAATAGGCTTTCAAATACTTCTATCATTCATTTGATCTCACTCTACAAAATCTGAATTGGGTTTTTCTTTACCCCTCTCTTAAAGCTTTCAGTTCATTTTATGATAATTAGAACCAATGAAATGATTGGTTTTTGACCCTCAACATGAATTTGCGACGCCTTCACATTCTCTTTCCCATTTATGTGAATGCTTCCAAAAACAAGGAAGAAAATATATATTTTTTTGTCTTGTAGATGCTGATTGCTCTGTGCCTAGGATGCTCCTGCATTGGACACCTTGGGTAATTGAAAACATGAACCCTTGCTTGCTAAGGGCTAAAATCTTGCAAGTTATAGCCATAATGACCAACGTTAGTAGAATTCAATGAAATGTGCCAGGCCAATTTTCTTTTGTATTTTTGCAAGTGTTTGATGAAATAGCAATTGATTAACAATGCAACAAACGAATTTCACATTTTTCCAAACATAAACCATACAACTGCATTCTTTGCATAAAATAGGGCATGGAACTGAAACTACACTAATCTTTATTATAAGAGCTGAAAATGATATTGCATCTACTAATAAGTAACATTCACATAAAATAGAACACATGAATTGATGAAACCCTAACCTTCTATTGATAAAGCTGCAATATCTTATTGAAATCTTATAGAAAATATTATTTCAGTCTGATAACACTGCTGAATATGTTTATCACACACACATATAATTAAACTGAAGTACTCTAACCTCAATAATGGTGAGACTAGATTGCTGTTGGAAGTCGAATAATGCTGATGAATATAACTAATCTGAATACAGTAAAATCCACCAATCTTAGAGCTGTAAGTTCTACTACAGAGGCAACACAGCCCAAACTCAGTCCCCAAATATGCTACACCTTATTTCCCAAACAAATTCTTAACCCTCAAATAGTATGGCTGGGTTTTAAGAATGGAATCCTTCCAATATTATATGGAACTGCCAATGAAGTCAATAATCCGTCAAATCTGTTGCTAGACAAGTGTACGGCTTGGTAATCCACTACTTAATGGCTATGACCTATAGTCTAAGGGAACTTTATACAACTAATGGAAGTGGCTAGTGTAAATAGTCTCCAAAAACCAATAGAAATTGTTGTACCCTCCTCTCAAACTACCAATTCTTCCCTTGGTAACTTGTACGGTTAGGTTCAGCCCTGTAAAGATGTTTTATAGCAATATGGCCAACAATATGGTACGGTTTGTATAGCATATGAGCAGCCAGAAATAAGAAACTTTCCCTTCCAACAATCGATAAAGATTTGCTATGCAAATAAATTTGATAAATCTCAACTTCCAATTCCACCAAATTGAATCAAACATGGAAATATTTGCCACTATCAGCCATTAATCCTTCACAAACTGCAAGCATTTAGCACTCAAGTGAACTCTGAATGAATTCGCTCTCTAAATGACAAGGAGGATTTTTGTCCTCTAAACCATTCTTTGTTGAAGGGTTTTTGTCCTAGGGTAGAATAGATGAACCAAGTTCATTCTTCACAAGTTGAAGTTTGATAGAAAATGCACAAAATGAATTCTCTTCTTTATTAGAATAATGTAGTTTCTTTAATGGTCATCTTAGTCTTGTTAATTTTAGATCAGATATGAACAGTAAGCAGAAAAATAAACACAGAACAGTGGACACAGTATTTTTTATCCTGGGAAAACCCTTCTGCTCAAGGGAGAAAAACCCAACAAGACTTTACTAATGAAAGATCAGGTACATTAGTGCAAAAAATTAGCACTTAAGAATCAAGCCAAGATAGGCAGAGTAGAAAGATATAACCCAGCACCGTAAATAGCGCAAATTTCTGAGCAAAAGTGAATCTCAGTGCAGAATGGCGGACCTCCTTCTTGAGTAGTGAACCTTCTTCTTGATCACAAAAGAGCGAATAATTGAATGAATGTTTGAATGAGGAGAGTTTCTCTCCTATATATACAAATCTAGGCGTCATACTTCACTTGAGCCGACCCAACAAATTCAATAATGGTTTATGATTTGGCCGACTAGCTTATATGTGAATCTTGTTTGGGTAATGCCTTCCGAAGCTACCCCAAAACATCAACACTCCCTCTTAGCTAGGGAGGTATTCATAGGAAAGTCTTTGTAATGTCCCCATTTTGGCCATACGCTCTTCTTTGACTGATAGCCTATTTCCGGAAATCCGTGAGGTTGATCAAAAGTGAAATTAGGGTTTCCTTGTTTGGAGGTTTGTGGCATTTCTAGGTATTTACTATTTTTAGTAAATACTAATTTTGGCAGTGGTTCAGGTTGTCAGCTTTCATTAAGTCTTGCTTCCAAGGCTGTTGGTTTTGAGGTAAACTTACTATTTTTGGCATGGCTATTTTTAGTAAGTCTAATTTTGGCGATGGCATCATCGGTTCAACTCAAGTCATCTTGTTATCCATCGGTCAGGTTTGGCTTTGGGTTTGGTTTTCTCCTTGACGAGTTTGGACTTAGTCAATTTTCATGTCTTGAAGTTGTACCCCATGCCTAGGCTTGATGACTTCAAGTTGTTTTAAAGAAGGGGACATAAAGGGGTCAAGTGAGCATTTAATTATTTAATAAAATGCTTTGTTGCAATATGAAATGGATGCCTAAAGGGGAAGTTGAATGATATTTTATTATTTCAAAAAGTAAAAGGCAAAAAGGTGGCGTCCTTTTTGGAAGTTGAAGTGATTCAACTTCTTGGAATTTGAAGAGTTCTTGTTGCTTCATTTGCCAACAAAAGCTTATATATTGCTGCTGTTTGAAGAGCTGATTATCCAATGTTTATGCTAATGTTATGCTGTCAAAATGACAACTTGTTTAATACTTCGAGGGATGCTTACCTCCTAGTTCCAATCCAATTTCGTGTTTGAAAGACAACACCTAGTTGGTCTTATTGCTGCTTCTCAATCAGACTAGCAGATTGTGCTTCAAAGTTGGTGAATTTTGGTGAGAATTTCAGTTTTAATGTTGCTGATGTATACACAGCTGAAGGTGTTTTTCATTTACAGCTTTTGATGTGAATTTATTTTGGTTATGGGTATTTGATCCTTGCAATTCTATGCTAATAGCGATCATATTTGGAGAATTTCAGAATTTAATTCCAAGTATTTGATTTTTAGCAAGAGAAATCGCCCCTCTTGAGGGCCGTACCATCTTGAGAGTGCTTTGGGATTCGTGCAAAATAATATCATGAGTTTTGATGCAGTTTTGTGGTTTGAGTTTGGGCGCCTATCCTCCAAAGAGACTTTGCATTTCGTTTCATTCAATTCAGAGGTATATTGAAGGAGTTGTGATCATTTTTATGAGTTTGCTGTTTGCTGATAGACATTTCCAGATTGCAGATTTTTATATCAGACTTGTTAGTTTTTGATATAATGCTGGTTTGAGCTTCAATTCTTCATCTTATATCATTGTAAATGTTAGAGGAAGTGATACTCTAACTGTTTAATGTTCTTGGAAGATTATCTATTCTATTTGCAGCTGTTCTTATTCTTTGTAAAGCTAGTTAGTAGTACTAACAGCTCTTCCTTTACTTGCTGCAATTTTATATCTGTTTTACACTCCCACAATTGAGTGGTTGAGTTTTAGAATAAACTTATATCTTGTTTGTAATTTCCCCCCACGTTATAAGTGGTTGTGTGGACAGTATTCCCCCCACGTTAATAAGTGGAAGAGTGGATTTAAAGGCTGGCTTGCTGCCTAATAATTGTTGTAAACTCACCCACTGAATAAGTGGAGTATTCCCACCACTCTGTGGATGCCCGCCGCAGCGGATGAATTGTTTTAATTGTAATCTTTTCCCCCCACTGTTTGGTGGTAGTGAGGAAATGCTTTTCATGGCTGGTTATCCGCCTATCAGTTTCTAGTTTTCAAATTCAACACTCCGTCATATGTTAGCACCTCGCCCTCAGTGGGATCTTGAGTGCACATTCTTGACGTTGAGTAGTTTTCATTTCAAGTTCAGATTTCTATTTGGAGCTAACGCTAACCGAGTTGATTAAGTGCTGGTTATGTGTGTTAATTCATCGAAAAAAATTGGTTAGCATATTTCGGTGTATATCGGTTGAGACAGCGATGGTGGGTTGTGTCCATGTGTGGTTGGATGTCCGGCGGCCACATGTGGCGGGCTGCGTAACCCCAAATTCTCATTTGGCCGGTGGTGAAAGATTCCTCCCTAGTTGTAGCCCTTAACACCACCGGGTAGCCGCCCTTACTACAGGCCGGTCTTTTGGTGTAGTGGTTGGGCCTTAATGGTATCGAGCCAAGATCTTGCCATCCTGTGAATAAGACAGAGGCAATTGATAGATGAGTGATAGAGAAATCAAATTCTTCACCTAAGTTCAGTTTAGCTTTCAGAAGTTCTTAAGATGTTGCATTTTCTAAGGTCCAGGAATCGTGAGAAGTCAGATTTGATTGTGGCTTCGGAAGAATGTCAGTTCAAGAGGCAATGCGAACATGAGGCTGCCATACTCCGTAAACAATATCAGAGCATGACAGATGAGTTTAAGAACGATGTTTCATTTGACACGTTTTTGAATTGTGCGGTGATTCATGACCCTGGAAAGTTGGCTATGGTCAACTACATCAAAAAAATGATTAAAGAGGAAGTAGAAATTGCCATGGTTGAAGAATCAAGGAAGGAAGAAGCAAAAGGATCTGTTTGTGGTTTGCAGCCCACAAGTAAGCAAATTGAAGAGAAAAATCAGTCAATTAGTGTTGAAGAAGACACAAGCAAGGTGCACATTTTGGTTCAAAATGAAAGTGGGCTTGATGAAGATACCTTGGCAAATGAGGAGATTAAGTTAGAGTCCCAAAATACATCCCTAGACTTGCATGGGATGGGAAATAATGAAGATTATTATGGTAAGAAGATCATTACAGCAGTCTTGAGTCCTAATAAGGATTCAAGCAATGAAGATCTCGAGACAAATGGCTTCTCAAAAGATGCTGGTGGAACAGTTGTGTGGGATAAGTACGTTGAAGAAGAGCAAGATGAAGCAAATACTAATGGTGTCTTTGAACCAGCTTATGACCATTACGAAAGTGAGGTTGTTGATGGTGATTCCGATGTGTTTTTATCTCCTCTTGTTGAAGATTTAGTGAAGGATAATTCTCTACTTTATGCTGAGCCAATTCCATATGAAGAATTATTGACAAGTGTCCAAGAAGACTTTTTTGGTATGTATGTGGGCACTAATGATAAAATCAGCAACACATCTACTCAAGATAATTTCATTCAAGAAAAGAATGACAAAATATTCAAAGCAACCAGCTTTGATGATTCTTTAATCCGATATAATGCTAGTGACTTGAGTGGTAGTGGGTTTGATTATCAAACTACATATGTGTAGAAAGTTATAGATGAAGATTTCAGTTCAAGTGGGTTGAGGAGTGACTCATTCAAAGAGTCAACAGTTCAAGAGGAGCATGATGATCTCTTTCCTATTGATCATTGCAATCAAACCTTTCACATTTGGGATCCGGGCACGATGTCACCAAGGTATGATAAAGAACCGGAGTGGGATAAATTCCCCTTTGATCCTGATGAAGTTCAAAAATCAGTTTGCAATGCAAGTAATGAAGTGATCTTTGGAGGAGAAGTTGCAGCAATGGCTAATGAGAACGTGATTTCTTATGTTGAAGAGAAGAATGTTTTAAAATCAGCAAATGATTTGGATGCCTTTCAAAATTACGCACAAGAAGAGTATGAGAACTTGAAAGGTCAAGATAGAGGTACTAATTTGTTTGAAGAAGTTGTTGACAAGCCTTCGATTCAGGAGATATGCAGTGATAAGATTAGAAAGGAGGCTGATTTTGAAAATCATGTCAAGGAAAACAAATCAGAAAAATTGATGTTTGATGAGCATAGCTTCTTTGCTGATTGGGATCAAGGGCCTAAAGAGCTGCAAGTTTTGAAGGATAATTTATTGGTTTCAGAAGAGAAGATTGTTAAAGTGTTATCAAAATTTGATAGCACATATCACTTCATTGCGGAACTTTGCTGGAAGTTTCAATTTGAAGAGAAACTAAATGGAGTTAAAGATGGAGACTCTCTTTCCAAGATGCAATCTATCAAAGAGGCATTGGAATCCATAAAGTCAGATTATTTGCATTTGCTCTCAGATAGGGATAATGCTATTAAGTTTGCAGAGGAGACCTATGATGCCTACCAAGAGAAGGAGGAAGAGATGGATAGGCTTTGCCTTGATTTTACCTTAGCTCATCATTCTTTATACAAAGCAGAAAATCATTCATCTATTGCAGCTACCCTTAAGGAACAAGAAGTTAATACAAGGATTATGGAGATCAAACAAATAGTTGAAGGAATAAATGAACTCCATAATGATGAAACATTGCGTAATGCCAAGATGATCCCATATGTTGATGGTGATTGGAAAGTACATCAAGAGTGTGAACTCTTGAGTTGGGAAGAGACTTTGCCACAAGAAGGAATGGTTTGCAGCTATGCGATAGATGTTTTAACGGATAATGAATGTAGTATTCAGCATGCTACACTTTGTGGGTCGGCAACTAATGGTGAGCATCCACAAGTTGAAAAAGATGAGTTTGAATTCTATGAAGACACCAACGAAAGGGATGAAGATAATATTTTTGAGAACAACAGTCCATTATCTTCACATGATTTGGATAATCATAAGGTGATAGATATTTTCTATGAAAGTGTGCCATGTTTTGTGAGTAGTAATCATCAAGGGCATTTTGATAATGAAAGCATAAGTGGGATCAAGGATGAAGTATTCACATGGAAAGTGTGGACTCAAGGAGATTTCTTCAACATTGGCTTAAAGGTGTCAATAAAACAAGTCTTGGTAGTTGCTGGTCACTCCATTGCAGCAACAAAGAGTGAAGATTCCAAACTTATTACTCATGAAGTTTGGGAGAAAGTTGAACCTAAACAGGCAATTCACCTTCTTAACAATCTATCTCTTGGGTTGAGTGATGTTTTGGCTCACCCTAGTCCTTTGGGGAAATGGGAATTATGGACAACATTTGTTCTGTGCTCCATTGATGTTGATGTTTTCATGGATGGGCTACATGGGTTTATCAAAGAAGACACTAACTTCTTGAGTTTGCAAATTGCTTTGATTAACACTTGGAGAACTGTGGTGTTCTCTTTTTGGTGCATTGGGGAACATTTCCAGTTGGGTATCCATGCTTGGGATCCTCAACATGGCTTGATGGAGATTGTTACAAGTGGAAAGAGGAATCATTGGAGAGATACGGGTTCAATTTTCAGATTCTTTGATGCTGTCCCCATCCTTATTAACCATTCGATGGTTCTTTTTGCACATCGACCGATGGATTGGGAAGATATATTGAACAAAGGATGTTTTTATTTTGGGTTGGAGTTCCTTGAGAGGATGTGTCCAGCCTTGGGCATGAGTTGTTGTGATATTATAGATGCTAATTTCCAGTTTTGCAGCAATCCTACAACCCCTTGCATGCTGATTTTCCTAAAATCAGACTTTGAGTGGTTCATTTCAGTTTTCATAGGCAGCTGGTACATTCATTTTTCCTCTTCACAACCTCTTTTTAGTGATGATTTTTGGCTTCAAAAGTGGGTAATAATGTTTCATAGTGATTCAGATCAGTATTGGATGGTGTTCAAGTTATGTTCTAGTGGCTTTCTTTGTACAATCTCTTGCACTAGTATTTGGGGCAGCGAACCTTTGCTTGATTTGGTTCAACTTTTTGAGACTTTGGGGGAGAGATTGGTGGAAGTTTTCAGAGTTTTTCTTGAATATGTCAGAATTACTCAGAGGAGGCATTATACATCCTTAAGGAGCTTTGAGGATGCAGTTGCTATGACTTGGCAAAGAGCTGTTTTTTCCTTTGCAAATAGCTATGATGGAATCACATTTGCTGTTGTGATTTGGTTTGATGCTTTGAGGAGTGATGTTGATGAGAATATTTTTGAGTTGTTTAGATTATTCTTCTTTGTTCTCAGAATGGTGATTGACATTGACATTGCAGATGTTAATTCCTCAGAGTTTATTGAGCATGAGACGCTGCTAGATTTTGATTCAATTCCTTCTATGTTGTTCGACTTGAATTTCAGGCATGTTATCACTTTGAGGTTGCAAGGATGGTTAGTGCAGTTTTGGTGCAATGATTTCATTTGTATGATCAGAGTAGAGCAGCATCAGCATGGTGGGGTTTTTCAGAGATGGACATGGGACCCCGGGATCCTATATGTTTGGTGGGATCAGTTTGGAGTGTTGTGGCATTGCTTGAGGACAAGCAATTTTGGGAAGGGCGGACTGTAATGTCCCCATTTTGGCCATACGCTCTTCTTTGTGATAGCCTATTTCAGGAAATCCATTAGGTTGATCAAAAGTGAAATTAAGGTTTCCTTGTTGGAGGTTTGTGGCATTTCTAGGTATTTACTATTTTTAGTAAATACTAATTTTGCATGTGGTTCAGGTTAGCGGCTTTCATTAAGTCTTGCTTCCATTTCGGTTACGCTTTTGTTGGTTTTGAGGTAAACTTACTATTTTTGGCGATTGGCTATTTTTAGTAAGTCTAATTTTGGCATGGCATCATCGGCAGTTCAACTCAAGTCATCTTGTTATCCATCCCGGTCAGTTTGGCTTTGGGTTTGGTTTTCTCCTTGGTGAGTTTCAGACTTAGTCAATTTTCATGTCTTGAAGTTGTACCCCATGCCTAGGCTTGATGACTTCAAGTTGTTTTAAAGAAGGGGACATAAAGGGGTCAAGTGAGCATTTAATTATTTAATAAATGCTTTATTGTTGCAATATGAAATGGATGCCTAAAGGGGAAGTTGAATGATATTTTATTATTTCAAAAAGTAAAAGGCAAAAAGGTGGCGTCCTTTTTGGAAGTTGAAGTGATTCAACTTCTTGGAATTTGAAGAGTTCTTGTTGCTTCATTTGCCAACAAAAGCTTATATATTGCTGTTGTTTGAAGAGCTGATCATCCAATGTTTATGCTAATGTTATGTTGTCAAAATGACAACTTGTTTAATACTTCGAGGGATGCTTACCTCCTAGTTCCAATCCAATTTCGTGTTTGAAAGACAACACCTAGTTGGTCTTATTGCTGCTTCTCAATCAGACTAGCAGATTGTGCTTCAAAGTTGGTGAATTTTGGTGAGAATTTCAGTTTTAATGTTGCTGATGTATACACAGCTGAAGGTGTTTTTCATTTACAGCTTTTGATGTGAATTTATTTTGGTTATGGGTATTTGATCCTTGCAATTCTATGCTAATGGCGATCATATTTGGAGAATTTCAGAATTTAATTCCAAGTATTTGATTTTTAGCAAGAGAAATCGCCCCTCTTGAGGGCCGTACCATCTTGAGAGTGCTTTGGGATTCGTGCAAAATAATATCATGAGTTTTGATGCAGTTTTGTGGTTTGAGTTTGGGCGCCTATCCTCCAAAGAGACTTTGCATTTCGTTTCATTCAATTCAGAGGTATATTGAAGGAGTTGTGATCATTTTTATGAGTTTGCTGTTTGCTGATAGACATTTCCAGATTGCAGATTTTTATATCAGACTTGTTAGTTTTTGATATAATGCTGGTTTGAGCTTCAATTCTTCATCTTATATCATTGTAAATGTTAGAGGAAGTGATACTCTAACTGTTTAATGTTCTTGGAAGATTATCTATTCTATTTGCAGCTGTTCTTATTCTTTGTAAAGCTAGTTAGTAGTACTAACAGCTCTTCCTTTACTTGCTGCAATTTTATATCTGTTTTACACTCCCACAATTGAGTGGTTGAGTTTTAGAATAAACTTATATCTTGTTTGTAATTTCCCCCCACGTTATAAGTGGTTGTGTGGACAGTATTCCCCCCACGTTAATAAGTGGAAGAGTGGATTTAAAGGCTGGCTTGCTGCCTAATAATTGTTGTAAACTCACCCACTGAATAAGTGGAGTATTCCCACCACTCTGTGGATGCCCGCCGCAGCGGATGAATTGTTTTAATTGTAATCTTTTCCCCCCACTGTTTGGTGGTAGTGAGGAAATGCTTTTCATGGCTGGTTATCCGCCTATCAGTTTCTAGTTTTCAAATTCAACACTCCGTCATATGTTAGCACCTCGCCCTCAGTGGGATCTTGAGTGCACATTCTTGACGTTGAGTAGTTTTCATTTCAAGTTCAGATTTCTATTTGGAGCTAACGCTAACCGAGTTGATTAAGTGCTGGTTATGTGTGTTAATTCATCGAAAAAAATTGGTTAGCATATTTAGGTCTTCCTTGAGTTCCCCTCAAGGGTATCATGTCTTGTCATGGACTCTTTCAACATGACGTCCACAATGGCTATACCCAATTGTGGGAAACACAACTTAGTCTCAGAGATGTGTTATGTACAAGGATTTTCACCTCATATTTCTCCATCTCAGAGAAATATATGCTACAAGGGCTTTCACCTCATATTTCTCCATCTCAAAGAAATATACGCTACAAGGGATTTCACCTCATATTTCTCCATCTCAGAGAAATATACGCTATGACAGACCAGTCCATCGTTCTGTCCATTCCCCTGACATAGGGAGAATATCTTAATGATGCTGTGACTCCCTCTCAGCGAGGGCGACATTCTCCACCACTCCAAGCTTGTCTCAAAAGTATACAAACTTTACCCTAGAAAGAGGCTTGGTGAGGATATTAGCCGTCTGATCATTAGTACAAATATACTGGAGCTGGATTGCTTTCCTCAGTACCATGTCTCTAATGTAATGATACTTGATCTCCACATGCTTCGACCTATTATGAAATATAGGATTTATTGAGAGCTTTACACAACTCTGGTTATCATAGTGAATCAATGTCTGCTCTAACATTTGACCAAATAATCCTGCAAGGAGCTTTTGAAGCCATATTGCTTCACAGGCTGCTACACATGCTGCAATATACTCAGCCTCTGTTGTGCTCAGTGCCATAGAGGACTGCTTCCTGCTACACCAAGAAATCACGACAGACCCCAAGCTGAAGCAACACCCTGAGGTGCTCTTCCTATTAGCCACACTCCCAGTCTAGTCAAAATCAAAATAGCCCTATAATCTCAGGTCTCCACTGGAAGCATACCTCAAGCCATATCCCATAGTACCACACAAGTATCTCAGTACATGCTTTGTTGCAACCAGGTGTATCTGTCTTGGCTCACACATGAATTGGTTGAGAGCACTCACTGCAAACCGGATGTCTAGTCTGGTGTTGACCAGGTACATCAATGACCCGATCATTTGTCTATACATGGTGGGATCTACCAAATCTGAATCGAAAGCTGAGCCATTCAACTTCTTCAAATTTGTCTCCATCGGTTTAGCCATGGACTTACAGTCCAACATCCCAAATCTTCTCAGTATATCTATAGTGTATTTCACTTGACTTAGGAAGATCTCATCAAGTCTCTGCCATACTTCCAGTCCCAGGAAGTAATACATAAGGCCAAGGTCCTTCATCTCAAACTCGGAGGCTAACTTCTTACATTGGACATTGAGCTTCTCTGCTCTAGTGAGTAATAGATCATCAACATAAAGGACCGAGATGAAGGCCTCACCATCAACAATCTTGAAATAAAGGTTGGAATCTGCATCATTCTTGGTGAAACCCAAACTCATAAAGTATCTATCAATCCTTTCATACCATGCACGGGGTGCGTGTTTAAGACTGTACAAAGCCTTCTTCAATCTGCACACATGAGACTCCTTCCTATGAAACACAAAGTCGTTTGGTTGCTCGATATACACTTCTTCCTCGATCACACCATTTAGAAATGCAGTCTTTACATCCATTTGATGTAACTTCCAGCCCTTGGCAGAGGCAATAGCAATAATCGTCCTGATGGAAGCGTATCGAGTAACAGGAGCAAATGTCTCATAATCTATTCCCTCCTTCTGAGAGAATTCTCTTGCTACAAATCTTGCCTTGTGTTTGTCAATGTCGCCATCAGCTGCATGCTTGATTTTGTAGAGCCATTTGGAAGTCACTATTGACTTCCCTTTAGGTCTCGGAACAACATCCCATACATCATTTTTAATGATGGATTGATACTCTTCCGTCATCGCATCTCTACATAGCTGTTGGTTAGATGCCTCCTCATAACTGGAAGGCTTAGAATCAATGATGTGACTCATCAATGCCACATAACCTGGGAACTTCTGAGGTCTCTTGCTCTCCCTGAAAGTGCCTCGGGGAGCTGCATATTTTTCTGCCTCTTGCATGGTTTGTCGAGCCCACATGGACCTCTTCCAACCTACGGCAATATCTATAGGCCCATCAGTTGGTTCTATAGGATCAACTGGATCAATAGTCTCATTTGGTTCATCAGACTCCCTCTAAATGTCAGGAGTATAATCGAGGGATGAATCCATATCCTTTGGAGCCTCCTGCTCCTCACTGTCCATCTCCATGTAATATCCTTTAGATCTCCTAAAGGCTAGCTCCTCTTCGAAGGAGACATCTCGACTGATCTCAATCTGTTTCTGCCTTGGGATGCATATTCTGTAAGCATTTGAAGACTCATTGTAGCCCACAAATGTACCCTTCCTGCTTGAAGGTTCCAGTTTTGTTCTTTTGTCCTTGGGCACATGAATGTACACAGGACAGCCAAATATCCTCAAGTGACTAACCTCAGGCTTTACACCTGTGAAGGCTTCCTTTGGAGTCATGTTCCCCAATATCCGATGAGGACTTTTGTTTTGAACATATACTGCGGTTTTGGAAGCTTCTGCCCATAGGAAATTCTACAAACTCTGATCATGGATCATAGCTTTAGCTGCCTCTACTATAGATCTGTTCTTTCTTTTAGCAACTCCATTTTGCTGAGGATTGTATGGAACACAAAACTCGTTCTTGATCCCTGCCTCAATGCAAAAATTACAAAATCCTCCGGAAGTGTATTTCCCTCCATTATCCGATCTCAGAACCTTAATCCTCTTCCCGGACATGTTCTCAACTTGTGCCTTGAATTCCCGGAATCTATCAAGGACTTCCTCAGACTCCTTGGATTTCAAGAAGTAAATCGAAGTCTTCCGGGAATAATTATCGATGAAATTCACATAGTACAAGAATCCACTCAGTGACGCCACAGACATTGGTCCACACAAATCTGAATGAATAAGATCTAAGATCCCGTTGGATCTATTGTCGCTGCTATGGAAGGGACTCTTGGTATTCTTACCAAGTGCGCATCCTCTGCAAATGCCATCATGCTCTAAATTGAGCTTCAGAAGACTAGTAACCATCTTCTCCATAGTGGGAAGGGCTTTGTAATGTAAGTGAGCAAGTCTCCTATGCCATAGCTCACTCAGACTGATGGAGCCGTGTAATAATGCTTGAACTGGTTGTATTGACAATCTCTATAGGCCCTCCTGACAAATACCAATCACACGAGCTGAATTTATGCCGGAGTTCTTGGGCCATGCAAGAACCTTTCCTTCAGAGAAGGCAACCTTGTACCCTTTGTCCTCCAAGGCTGAAATGGAGACAAGGTTCCTTTTGATCCTTGGTATGAACAATACATCACTCAATTGGAGAGGGATTCCCGAATCTAGCTGGAAGGAAGTGGCCCTAGCTCCCTTTACAGCATAACTAGCATCATCCCCAATTACAACCTATAAATTTGACTCTTTCTCTACTAAGTCTATAAGATGCTCTCTGTAGCCTGTAATGTGACGTGAAGCACCACTATCTATCAACCAAGTATCATTGTCAGTTGGTACATTACTTGAAAGAGCAGAGATGAATAGGAATCCTTCTAAATCGTCTTTTGAATGTCTTGACTCCTTCTGAGATGTCTCTTCGTCAATGTCTGCAGTAGAAACATTGTTGCTTTAACTTTAATTTACAATCTTAGGCATAGTGTCCATACTTGTCATACCTGTAGCACTGAATATGAGAGAGATCCTTCTTTTTCGATTTTGGAATAGAATCTACTTTTTTGTCTCTATTTCTCTTGAAGGTGCCTCTTTTTCCTTCTCTTCCTTTGCCTCTTTCTCTAGTAGCATGTGCAGCAGGAACTTGAATTTCTTCATTATGGGAGTTTCACCCATTTCCTCTTGTTGCCAGTCTGGTTTCTTCTTGAATACAGTCAACCCATAGGCAATCAAACTTGGGCAACTTGGATCTCCCACTGATGCTCTGAATGAAAGGTTCCCAAGACTGGGGAAGACCATTTAGAGCCAGTATAACAAGATCTCTATCTGCAACTGTATCCCCAATAGTGCTCAACTGATCTCTCAGATCAGAGATCTTTATAAAGAATGAAATGATTGATTCCCCTCTAGCCATTTTTACATGATGGAGTTGTTGGCTCAGAGCGAGGGCTTTGCTGGTATTGTTGATCTCATATAGTCCTTTTAGTAATTCAAACATTTCTTTAGTTGTCTTAATCTTGGAGATGATCGGTACTAGGTGATCCTTCACGGAGTCTATCATGATCTTTCTAGCCTTCGTACCATTTTTCTTCCACTGGATTTTCTCCAAGTCTTCTAACGGCTCAGGCATGTCAGCTTCTACGAATTCTAGAAGATCATTTTATTCTAAGGTAATGAGTACCCTAAACTTCCAAGAGTTGAAGTTTGAAGCCCCATCAAGCCTATCTTCTACCTTGACACCGGTCACCATCTTCTTTTCCCAGTAACTGTCCTAAACAAAGAATTGTCTTCCACACAACCCAAAATTATGCTTAGTCAAATCTGATTAGTTTTTCCTGAACCTTGGCTCTGATACGTGGTTAATTTTAGATCAGATATGAACAGTAAGCAAAAAAATAAACACAAAACAGTGGACACAGTATTTTTTTATCCTGGGAAAACCCTTCTACTCAAGGGAGAAAAACCCGGCAAGACTTTACTAATGAAAGATTAGGTACAACAGTGCAAAAAATTAGCACTTAAGAATCAAGCCAAGATAGGCAGAGTACAAAGATATTACCCAACACTGTAAATAGTGTGAATTTGTGAGTAAAAGTGAATCTCAGTGCAGAATGGCGAACCTTCTTCTTGAGTAGCGAACCTTCTTCTTGATCACAAAAGAGCGAATAATTGAAGGAATATTTGAATGAGGAGAGTCTCTCTCCTATATATACAAATCCAGGCATCATACTTCACTTGAGCCAACCCAACAAATTTAATAACTATTTATGATTTGGCTGACTAGCTTATATGTGAATCTTTTCTGGGTAATGCCTCCCGAAGCAACCTAAAACATCAACAAGTCTTAGTTAGTTTAGTTAGATAGCTTCTAATTTCGTCTTCTGTTAACGATTGTTTCATTTAGAAACATCTTCTTTGTAAATCTATTTAAGGAGCCTTCATCTTCTTTGTTTAATACATCAAATATTTACCAATCTTCTTTGTTATATGGTATTAGAGCGGGTCGATGGGATTTCATAAAATTTGACAATTTTTTTTAACAAAAATTTGTAGCTTCTTCCTACCTGGAATTTATTTCCAAATTTTTTTGAAGTTCGTGTGTTGGTTGCTGAGCAAATTTTTTTGTAGGAGAAATTTGAGGGTTTTTACTGTGAAAATTGCTACTCCTTGCTTGCATCATTTTATGAGGGCAACGATCGGATCTAATTGTGGGTTTATTCTTGCGACCTGGGCATTTCTAAAAACGCGTTTTTCTTGTGCTCGCGATTATCAGAAAAATCATGAGGATTTTTGTCTTTGTTTTTCGCGGATTTTTGGATTGTAAAAATCGTGATTTCTGTTATTGACTCTGTGTGTGACTTGGTGATTTTTCATGCACGCGTTTCTTTTTCTGATTCAAGGGTTTTCTCTTGGCACACGATTTCCTTTAATGGTGACTAGTTTCTCTACATTTTTCGTCATATTTTTGGTGTCTTTTGGCGCGCGACCTCTAAGAACGTGATTTTACAAGGGTTTTTGTCATTTTGGTGCACGACTTGTTTCTTTGTTTCAAGGCATCTTCCTTCACTTTTCTGGGCAAAGTCGGCTGTTTGTTCTTGGTGAAAATCGACTCCTTTTTTGAGCTTCAGCCTGGTTCTTTGGTGACCTTTGGTTTTGGCCATTTCTAAGTTTTTAGGTGCTAATTTTTCAGAGATTTGTGGTTTTGAAATGTCTTTCTATGTTTTCTAATTTTTTGCCATAAAAAATTAGTGTTGGGTTTTTATAATTTTTCCTCAAAAATTATGTGGGTTTTTAATGAATTTTTTGTCCCTTAAAAAAAATCTGTCTTGTGGGTTTTAGTAATTTTTCTCCTTAAAAAATTTTGATGGGTTTTACAATTTTGTCCCTATAAAAATTTTACATGGGTTTTGGTTTTTTGATTTTTTGCCTGAAAAAATCATGGGAGGGTTTATATTTTTTTCCTCAAAAAAATTAAGGGTTTTTTCCTATATGCCCTAGTTAGGGTGTTTGCAATTCAGGAGGGCTCTCTAGTCTTTGGAAAGGTTTTACCGTTTTTCCTTCAAAGCGATGTTTTGTATTCTGATCCATGTCTCAGATTTTGTGCCAATTGCCAGCTACCTGTTTATTTTTTTTGATTTTATCCTCAAAAATCGTTATTGGGTTCTATAATTCACAAAGTTGTGTGGGTTTTTACCATTTTTTCTGAAAAAACGATGATTTGTAATCTTGGATTTGGCGATTTTTTCCTCAAAAATCGTGATTTTCTATAGTTGCTTTTGGGGTGTTGTGCTCATCTGCAAAAGTTTGGAGGGTTTGCCGATTTATCCTCAAAATCGTGGCAGTTGTTCTCGGTGTGTGTCTCTGGCTACAGGGAGGGAAAACTTTGTTGCCCAACATTAGGTTGGACGATTTGTGATGATTTTTGGTTATATCCAGAAGTTCTGTAGATTCTGGGAGGGTTAGTGGCAGACTCATCTCAAGTGGCAGAGTCAGTGGCAGGGTCTTGTCTCGTATGGCGGAACGTTCTGAGAAGAAGGGGGCCTTCTCTATTTTTTTTTTTTTTCTGGGTAGATAGAACAATGACCATTAAGGGAGGGTATTAGAATAATGTAGTTTCTTTAATGGTCATCTTAGTCTTTGTTTAGTTAGATAGCTTCTAATTTCGTCTTCTGTTAACGATTGTTTCATTTAAAAACATCATCTTTGTAAATCTATTTAAGGAGCTTTCGTCTCCTTTGTTTAATACATCGAATATTTACCAATCTTCTTTGTTATATCTCAAAAACTCCTTTTATAGGCATTTTTAGGGCAACTAAAATAATTTCTCTTTTATTTAATTTTTTACCTCAATAATAAATATAAAGTGACTTTTCCAATTTTTTTAAATTTGATATTACTATTAATCCTTATTTTCTAAGTCACTTTTAATCTTCTTTTTAAAACAACTTTTAAATCACCACTTTGTACTCCATGCCTAGTATTATCACTTTTGGTCCTCTTTTAGAAATACTTTATGATGTTAGCCACTCTTCTTTAAAATAAGTTAAATAAACATAAGTTGTCTTTAGGAAAAATAATATAAATTTACCTTAAGACAACCTAAGTTATTTATTTAATTACTTTTCCGCACATCCCAAAGTCTATAGAAAGTTAGTGTTCTCCAAGAATGTTGGAATGGACCCAAAAAGGGACATTACATTCAAGCATGTAAAGTCTTCTAGAGAATGGCTTCTCCACTTGACCAGATACTCCTTATGCTCCTTTTTCCTAGCCCTTATAGCCAGCCCTTATAGCCAATGTAGAAAGACTTTCTAAAAAATCACAATAACTCATGGGTAATCAGCACTTGGCAGGTTTGATGATCTGATCTGAATCAGATTGTTGATTTTTGCAGTACTTTGAAATGGATTCTAAGGCACCAAAAAATCAGCAAATACTTATGATTTAGTCTTGATCTGGAATGAAATTAGAAAAACAACATTTTTCTCTATTTTTATGAATTTTCAGTATTTTTAATTCCCTTAATTTTCCCCACTTAAATCCTGATTAATTGAAAAAACTTTTATGTTTTGGTTTTGCTGAGTCAATCCTGAAAAAGTATTTTTACTACTATGTGTAGTGTAGGAAAAAGTATCCCTTTTTCACACTTAATTTGGGAAATAATATTAAATAAAAAGGAATAAATGATGCCTTAATTTAGTGTTGTAGCATGTGTTTGACATATTTACATTAAGTTTAGGGCCTTATTAATAAAATAGACCTAATTGTGCTTTATTTATGGTGTTGTAAGGTGTACCTTTACACTTTCACACTAATCTAGGGCTTTATTAATTGAGGTTAATTATGCCTTAATTTGGCCCCTTTAGTTCAAATCCAAGCCTAATTAATTGCAATTTCCGAAGAGGAAACCCAACATTCATCAATGCCATAACATAACACTTAACATTGGAGAATGTGTGTCCTAGGTGAGTGACTTAGGACCCATTCGCCCACTATTTCATTCAACATCCTCCACTATTTCATTCAAGAAATGCGATCCAAACAATGAAATGACTAACAACCAAAAGGTGAGTCAAATCAAGGTGTGAATTTGCAAATTTCCCTTTTATGTAGGATGGGGGTATTGAGTCAAATAACACTTTGGGGAGAAAGATTAAAAATAGCAAATCAACTCCAAAATGATTTCTATAAAGTGCATCTAGAAGATTAAGCTCAATTTTGTTGGAACCAACGTTCAAAACTGTAGATCTGAAAATGGGAAAGTGATGTGTACTAGTCACCAAAAGTGTTTTTTCAAAGCAAACTGAGGACTCATTCGCCCTATGGCGAATGGGTCATGGCTAGGGCTCCTAAAAATTTGTTTCTAAGTTTTGTTCTGTTGTCTCTGCATTCCCAAATTCTTGAAGCTCGCGGTCGGAAAGCCGGAAATAACTTCTATAGGTCAGTTTCCGTGAAATTGCAAGAATGGTGACAACAAATGCAATTTTGACAACATTGCAATTTTTCTCTTCAATAGATCTTCCACCCAAAATCTGCAAACACACATCTAGAGATAAAAATGTTGTTTTGTTAGGTGAATGGGGGTTTTCTTTTGTCAAACCCCGTTTTGGTAATTAAGCCTTGAAATGAAATGAAATAGCATGAAGGAATGATGAATGAACAAATGCAATGTCACAACTCACCAAACCCTTGTTTGAACCTTGGAATATGGATCTGCAACTTGCATGAAATGGCTTCAATGGATGTGGATCTTGATCATGAAACTTGATTTGAAACAATGCCTTTGAACACTTGAATGGATCTTGAACACTACATCAACATATTAACTCAAATAACATGCATGATGCAAGAAGACTTTGACATGATAATGGAATCTTGATTGCCACAATAATCTTCTACAAATCTGCCCTTGAATGCCTTGAAAATGCTCTTAATAATGATCACTTGAATGCTCTAGGTGCTCATGAAATTTTCTTCGGATCAAATATAGTGAAATGACCTCTTATTTATACATATGTTAGCATTAATTCCCGAAATTCAAATAACACAAGCCGACATGTGAATACACATTTGAAATCATTGAAAAACTACCAAAAACATATTTGAAATTTAGGTCGTAGGTCTAAGTGAGGACCCATTCGCCCTTGGGTCCTAGGTCCTAGTGTTATGTTATGGCATTGATGAATGTCAGGTTTCCTCTTCGTAAATTGCAATTAATTAGGTTTGGATTTGAACTAAAGGGGCCAATTAAGGCATAATTAACCTCAATTAATTAATAAAGCTCTAGATTAGTGTGAAAGTGTAAAGGTACACCTTACAACACCATAAATAAGGTACAATTAGGTCCATTTTATTAATAAGGCCTTAAACTTAATGTGAATATGTAAAACACATACTACAACACTAAATTAAGGCATCATTTAGTCTTTTTTATTTAATATTATTTCCCAAATTAAGTGTGAAAAAGGGATACTTTTTCCTACACTACAGTATGCTTCTAGCTTTTTGAGTCCAAAATCTCTTCTATTTCCTTCTCCTCCTCAGTCATAAGCTGTTTCCAATCAGCAACCTCGAAATCTGACTTTTCTTCATCCTCCCTGTTTTGCATGCCATAAAATGGATATAGGTCTGCCACATTAAATATGGGAAAAAATTCCATAGCTTCAGGCAGCTCTATTGCATACACATTACTTTATTGATTCATGTTTAAATAGTACTGTTTTATATTACTTTCCAAATCTGTTTTTTTTTTTTAAGAATGAGTGGTGATTTTATAGCTTATCTATGTTATTTTTTGTTTAAATAGTGGTGGTTTTACCTTCCAAATTTGTTTTTCTTGTTTAAATGGTACTGTTTTATATTACTTTCCAAATCTATGTTATTCTTATGGTTGTCATCAAGCCTCATGAAATTCTTTATATGTCCTTTCTAATTATTTCAGTATGTATACTTGTGTCTTTTGTGGAAGTTGGTCATTCTCCACAGCTTGTTTTGTGACAACTTAAATGACATTTTATCTGCAAAAGTGTCAAAATATGGAATGCGGTTTGTTTAGCAGTGGTGATTTTTTGCATGACTTTGATAAGTAATTTTACAGATGAAGACTGCAATTGGGATTGGGGTTACTTTCACTAGAGAGGCCAATGTGAAATCTGCTCATGGCTTTCTGGTTCAGGTAAGCTTCTTGAAGAAACTATATGCAACTCATAATGCAGGTATTAATAGCTTGTTTCTTCTTTCTCCTTGAACTCAAGATATATATGTAGTGTTCATGGCTATATTTGTGGTTGGTCACATCCTTGAAATGTTTGGGCATAAGTGATAAATAAATTTTCAATTGACAATGTTAATCTGATTTATGTTGCTCCTTTAGGTGTGCCAAACAATTTTCTTTCATGCATTTGGGTGCTCAGCCATTATCTTGGTATCCATAGGTCGTCAATGATCTTCAGTTTGTTTCTCTAATACTTTAAAATTATATGTAGAAATAAGTGGTTCTTTCATTATTTTTAAGTTTTTCTTGTTCTCTTCCCATTCTGAACATGTTGAATAAGTTTCTATTCATTTGTGATTTCTCTTTCTTTATCCTTTTGTGCGCCTAAATTTTGTAAAATATATCTTCCTGAAATATCCAAGAACATATGCATTTTAGTTTGTTTTTGTAATTGGAATTTCATGTCACTTTATGTTTGGTACTTCATTCTCTCTCGTATGAGGCATTGCAGGTCCTACCATTTTGCTCTGAGGAAACGATAGTGAAATTAGAGGAGAACATTCAAAAAATGCCTTCTTTGTCAGACACCACAGCAGATAGGAGTGCTTACAATATTATAGAGAATATTCTCATAGACATTGGCATTGGTGACACATATAACTTGGTAAGAACCATGTGCTATTGGTTGCTTTTGTCATTATCTCAGCTCTTTGTTTTTAATCATCCAAGCTACATTAATATATTATTTATTTTAATTAAAAAAATACTATTGTATTACATTAAACATCGGTTTCAACTTTAACTTTTAGGAGATTTAGTAATATGAGAATTT